>CALNXK010000028.1:3442500-3545000 GCA_942486035.1 Porites lobata
TATAGCCAAAAGGGCATGTTGTGTCGTTCTTCGCATGAAGTGCTGACAAAAATGGCGGCTCGGTTGCTCGAGGTAAGAGGTCGTCTTCCTGTATCATTCTTTTTCCTGTTTACTTGAAATGTAGAATTTCTGCAAACATTTCCTTTTAAATTTGTTTGTCATAAATAAACTTCGATTTTTGAGCCAAAATTTTCTTCTTAGAAAACGCTGGGTTCACGAAACGGCTTCTTCTACGCGAATACACGGGAGTTGTAAACAATCCATCGAGCACAAAACTCCTGCTACAGTAAATTGAAAAACGCCGTATTGAATCCTTCCAAGTCTTTTCTTGCCTTAAAAAAAGTCAGCCCTAGGATTTTGTCGACTTTTAAAAGATCGTTCTCTAAAAAAAACGGGAAAAACACCGAGCTCACACATTATCCACTCGCTAGGAGGTGAATATTGTTGAATAGTCCGAGATAGCGAACCAATCAGATTGCTTAAATCACCAAGATCACTGAGTGTGTATATACTAATAGCTCATATACCATAACGGCTAAGCCAATCAAAATGCTAGAATTGCATTATCCAATGATTCAGTTTTTAATAAATATATATATATATATTTAACTAACCTAAATTACAGCAACTACAAATACACTAAAAGTTAAAAATACAACAAGATTTAAAAATTGTTTAGAAAAGCTAAAATAATAATAATAATAATAATAATAATAATAATAATAACAACAATAATAGACACTTACATAGCGCGGTATCGACTAATTGCTCAAAGCCCTGTACAATAATATGGTAAGAAACTAGAATTAAAAACTATTATGAGATAAAGTAGAATTAAATAAAGCTACTAAAATCAAACATCCTAGGCTAATTTAAATAAGTATGTCTTCAACTGCGTCCTGAACAGGTCGACAGATGTAACACCCCTGAGTTTAGGGGGCAATTGGTTCCATAACCTAGGAGCAGCCGCGGGAAAAGCCCTATCATCATACATCTTTAACCTAGTCCTAGGCACGGCTAGGACATTCTGGGAACTAGAACGAAGTAATGGTGGACCATTAGTGTACAGTCGACTCTCTCTTAACGGACACCTCTATAAGACGGACACCTCTGTAAAACGGACACCTAGAGTTGGTCCCTGCCTTTCTTTACTCCTTTTATTTGACTCTCTATAAGACGGACACCTCTCTAAGACGGACACTTAGTGCCGGTCCCAAAGGTGTCCGTCTTGGAGAGAGTTGACTGTAGCGTAAAAGTTCGGATAGTTAAGTTGGTGCCAAGCCATTTAGACATTTGTAAACTAAGAGTAAAATTTTAAAATGTATGCGATAATTTAGCGGTAACCAATGACGTTTGAACAGGATAGGAGTGATATTGTCAAACCGCTTAGATAAAGTAACAATGCGTGCAGCAGTGTTTTGGATCAGTCTTAACCTGTTTAACAGGTGTTTAGGAAGACCATATAACAAAGAGTTACAGTTATCGAGTTTAGAGCTAATAAACACATGTACTAAAATTTGAGAGGCATCGTCACTTAAGTACTTCCTGATCTTAGCTATGTTCCTTAAATGATACTGACAGGAAACGCAGATTTTGTTAACATGGCCGGTTAAATCAAGACTGATCTATAATCACCCCAAATTTCGGTCGGAAAGTTTGGGTTGGATCTTCTCATCGACCACTTGGATAAACTCAAGAGAAGGCCTGCAACGAAATTTTGAGCTGATGAGAACAAGTTCAGTTTTATCCTGATTGAGTTTAAGACCATTGTTCACCAGCCGACAATCAATGTCGTTTAAATGCATTCGACACGACGCTTAGCCAAAGAGAGATCATAGCTACAGTCAGTTCTAAAAGATATATACAGCTGGGTATCATCAGCGTATAAATGATACTGTAACTTGTGGAACTTGATGATATCAGCAATATGAGATAAAGAAGAGGGCCCAGAACAGATCCCTGGGGTACACCGCGTTTTAGGGAGCGCTGTGTTGACCTACAGTCATTGACCCGAACAAACTGCGTGCGCGACGTCAGGTATGACTCAAACCATGCAACTGCAGCACCGTTTACTCCAAAGCAGTCACGCAATCTTGATAACCATATCGAATGATCAACTGTGTCGAAGGCAGCTGACAAATCCAACAAAAGAAGTATAACAGACTCATTGTTGTCAATAGCACACAGGGTGTCATTCTGGACTCTTACTAACGCTGTCTCGGTGGAGTGAAAGTTCTTATATGCAGACTGAAACATCTCATCTAAGTGGTGCGCCATGACGTGATCTGTGAGTTGTATGGCAACTGCCTTTTCAACAAGCTTTGAAAATGCATTTAAAAGCTAAACTAATACAAAAACTTAACAAGTAACTAAAAAACGTTTGATCTACATAATTCCAAAATACGAGTTTTAAAATCACAACTGACTTAGAATCCTTCATTTCACTTGCAATATTGTTAAAAAGTCTAGATCCATTAAAATAAAAAGACTTCCTTGCCGCCTCACTTCTGACTTTGGGGAGCAGCAAGGTGTGCCCACTTCCCCTCGTGTTGTGGATAGTTCTAAAAACCTTAAATAATCTTTGAAAGGTAAACGAAGAACCACTTTTAAAGCCCTTTTAAAGCCCTTGAAGAAAAAAGTCAATGTGTATGTTGTAGTTGATTTTTATCTCAGGTAATTTTTCTTTTTCTTTTGTTTTTGGGTATAGTAATGTATGCTAATAAAGATAAAAAATTAACTACAACATAAATAACATTGAGCTCATGCCGTCAACATTGGCGGACAACAGTTTACTGTTATCCTCTGACGTCATACATTTTGCCCTGTTGCCCGCTCAGAGACTTGGCGGGAAAAAGTTTAATAAAATCATGCGCCTTCCAAGTAACCAATAAGAGTGCATTATTAAGGGAAAGATTCCAGCTAAATAACAATGAAACACATTCTTTCATTCGCAGCTGTGGCTGAAGGGCAACAGCAACAGGACATGATCCCATGCTCTCAAGAACTTCAGTTTTATAAAGGATATTGGGAAAAACAAGGGCAAGGTACAGTAGCTTGTGAGCTGGGTTTTTTTTTAATATTTTGAAGAGAGAGAGAGAAGCCACTGACCAAACGTTGATTGCAGTCGGCAGGGATTCCGCATTACTAAGGACGCTTTACGCTGTCGTTTGTAAACAAGCTCTCCATTTTATTATTCTCCCACTCGCGTGATTTCAGATCCAAAATACACAGCTGTCTCGTTAGACTACGAGTAGTCCCGCATTTGTCCTCAGAGATACGCTACTTCGTTGGTACATTGATGTGAAGTGTGAAGCCCAAGGTTCTAGATTCAGTAATGCCGCAATTATGACACACTCGAACTATTGGCTTGTGTTGGCTTCAACAGAAGTTTTTATTAGCTTTTGCGCCGAATTTTGTTTGTTTTGTGGTAATGGACTCTTCTGTTAAACAAAGACAAGTTTTACTTGGTACAAAACACAAATGTGCAGTTTATTTATAGTTATTTGGAAAACCCACTGAGTTCTCCGCCAAATCGACCTTGCACAATTCCAGATAGGTCAGGTTTCTTTTCCGGTAACTTAATGTCAGATCGATGTTGTAGATTTCTTTCTTTTTCGTAAGGTTTAGTGGTTCTTTTTTCAGAGAACTTTTTGTTTTCAAATTTAACTCTTCCGGTGCGATCCTGAAGTTGTGTTTGTTATTAAACGCACAACATACTGCTTTTCCGCAAGTCGTTTTACAGTAATGTTGCAAAACAAATTGCATGTTTTTTGCCCGTTACCGTAGCTTGAGCAATCATTGCGCATTGTGCTTGTTTCAGAGTAGTAATCACGTATTAACTGTCGATATCCTCTTGAAAAAGCTCTCTTCAGTTCTTGTGGTGCGCGCAATTGGTACCTGTTCCCTTACGCGTATGAAGACTGATCATAAATATGTGACATTCTTCTAGTAAACAAGACGCTGTGTGAGCGTATATTTGGGCGTGGTCGTACTACGGGTATGATACTTTGAACATGCCTTATTGCAGCTAAAGAACTGTCATCATATCTTACCAGAGAAGACAAATTGTTTGCTGCACCACACAGCTTATACAGTATGTCCCAATCCACAACAAAAATACTGTCACTTCACGACAATGTTTGAAAATATGCACATCTTCAATGTAGGCATGCTTGGAGCCAAATTACAACATAGGACATAAGTGGTTACAGCCCAGAGGGTAAGGTTTATCTCAGCTCCACTGATACTGACAGATGTGTTTTCACACCCATCACTTTGTACAGTGTATTCCGGTTACTAACAAGGGCAAATAAAGTTCCTTAAGTCCAGTATCCACAAGGATTAATAAGAGAGTAACACATTTCATAAACTGCTATAGGGCAGCACTGTTTACAGGAACATTGGTAACTATTAACATTTGATATACTACAATTTTCAACATTGCTTGAGAAAAGATGAGGTTCAAAGGTGGCAATATGTACACCTTTGAGTTCATATATATCCTCATTCCTATGTAGAGGCTGAAAATATTGTACTAATTTATGCATGGATGGTATTTCCAACAATACACATGTCCCTTCACTGTGACTGTTATGATACATATCTCTAGCATTAGAATCAAATGCATTATATCCCCCAGCCTCAGTGCTGTAGATACCAACACAAATAATTACCACCATTAAAATGAATGATTTGTAGTTCAGTGCCAAGAGTGTTTCAAATGCTGTAACCTGTGAGTGGCATACAGCTATTTCGAGAAAGGTTGTCGGAAAAAGTGCACGCGACAATCCCGAAAGGTATTGTGGGTGGTTTTGAATTCACTGTTTTTCAAAGAAGTTTGAAAGAATGACACGAGAGGCCATTGACGTATGTTTGCGAGTGCTAAAGGAAAGCAACAAAAGTAGGTTCGACAGCTACAGTGTCAGGAACAGTGTATTGATCATATCCCATATTACTTTTCGGGATTGTCGCGTGCACATTTCTTCCGTCAACCTTTCTCGAAATAGCTGTGTACAGTAGTGATGGATGTTACAAGTATAACTGTCAGTGTATTCAAGGTGGAAAAATTGCTCCAACACTGTAACCATTCCTGGCAATTCTGTTAACATTGACATAGATTGTCCAACAATCATTATTTGAGTGACAAACAAGAATATAATTGAATACCAACAATCATTATTTGAGTCATCCCCAAATCATAAAACTGAAGTAATCATTTTGTTTATCTTAAACTGTAAATTAAAGCGCACAGACTCACTGTTTTGTTTTCCGACACATCGTTTTGTCCACCATTTTCTAACCCAAAAATCATAGAGGACAGAACATATCCTCGACTACATAAACTGAAGGTCCTGGATTCTTCTCTATATCAGTACAAAGCTTAAATTGGCCAAAATTAACCCGGTGATTCAAACTGTTTTAAGCAGTATAAAATGGATAGTTACATGTACAGTGGGTCAAATTCTTACTTAGAAGCCTATTTGGATATCTCATTCCACCTAAATCGCCTGTGCTCTGATGCTTGGATGACACCTTCCCTCGTTTACGAACTAGTTTTGGAGTTGCCCCTTAAGTAAAAACCCCACACTGTTACAGTTACTTCTGTACCTGTTTAAGTGTAAACCTTTTGTACTTTTAACGTAACAATGAATTTCAGACGACAATGGTGTATTTTTCCGAATACTCTTCCATACAAAAAGTGTCACTTTCCGTGTTTTCTGTAACAAAGATTTTAATTTGTTCATTGGTAGTCTGCTAGGGGCATGACGGTAACCGGTCGTTTCGTTCCATGGTCAGATCGTTGACATCGTTCCAAGTCAGATCGTTCCAGTCAATAGTCAGATCGTTCCATAAAATAGTCAGTTCGTTCCACAAAAAGTCAGTTCGTTCCACATATGAAAAGTCAAGTAAATCTTTCTAAATTTGTTGAGTGAACTTTATGGCGAAGAAAAACGTTTCGTTCATACCAGAAGCTGGTAAAATAATAATCGATCCAAAGTCGATTCGATCCATCCTAAATCGTTTGAAAACAAACAAGAGACGATTTCAACCAGCCACGGGCTTTAACAATTAAACCGCTGCTTTGAGAGTTTTTGAGCTAGAATCGATCGATAGTTTTGAAAGATATAGCACAACAAGTAAAAGCTAAGCCGTTCTGAAGGTACAGTATTTCGAAGCGCTTGTAACCTAAATATTTCTTTGCAGCGCCCGATTTATGCAAATTTTGAAAACAACGCGAGTTTCGAATTACAATCTCGATGTTATGGTAATTTGTCAAGCCGAAAATATAATGGACTAACCTGATTTAAACCAATGAAATCGTAAGTTCTGTTATAAATAAATTTCACACGACGAGAACTCAATTTAACTTCTTTTATTTCCTCCACAACGCAATTTTCCTTCTGTACAACTAGCTCATTACCTTCTCTTGTCGTCACCTCGCTGCCATCAAAACACTCTAACACAAAACTTGCTGATAATGCAAAATCCCGACGCTCAGCATCGTATGAAAAAACACAACACGCAATACAAAAAACAAGTACATTAACCGTCACCCTGCTAAACAAAATTGAAGAAGAATTGTTGCAGTTATCACAGTAGTTCCAAAAGAAGCCTCAGTCCCTTTTGGTTTCAATTGTTGACAATCGTCTCTTCCTTCGTCAAAACAGATTTTTATCACAGGCAACTCGCTGTGTTCCGCAATGCAAAATCGAAATCACTATTGTCACACTGATAACCAGCTACACAAATCTTGCGACTCTCAAACTTGTTCAACATTCCTCTATTCAAACTCTTATCCATTTTACACGTACACTCCTGATATTCCGATTTGTTATTACGTCTATGAGTCTTTGATGTCATTGAATGTCTTGATAATTTCCTTTGTCTTTCTTTGAGTTCGCGGACCAGCCCATTCCGAAAACACTCAGAGTTATTTTTTAGTGCGGGCCTACCGCGAACAGTGTGTGCATTTGTAAGTTTAACCCGGAATAACATGATTGAACAATATGTTAACACGTTCCTCGAAACTCCGCGGCCAAATGTTATCCAAACTGCTTCTCACTGCTGCTTCGAAAAATTTCGGATCAAACGATATCTAAATCGTCCCTCATTGGATTATCCACTCGACCTAACAAAATCGACCAATCACAAAAAATGGACATAAAATAAAGAAAAGAGCAAATTCAGATGACCTCTTAGGAAACATGCATTTAAAACTGTCTTTCGATGATTGGTGCATTTCGATCCTCTCGTCAAAAAAATGTCAGACGTCAATCATCTTAGCGGACCTCTTAGGAAACGAAAGTTTTCTTCAACGGGTTCAAAAGGTCATTGTTTATGGTTTGTGATTGGTGGATTTCGATCCGTTTTTTGAGTTTCTGTGTTTCAAGGTTCGTTGCTTGTGATCTTATTGTGACCAAAACCCGACGTTAATATTCCAAATATTTTTGATAGATTTCATTCCTGGACTTCAGACTTCCAAATTTCGATGAGGCAAAAATACTGAAGATTCAGATTAAATTTTGAGATCGTAAAAGTGCGATTAAGTGCCGCCCGGGGGAGCGAAGACACGAGGGTCTGATATTGTACAAGACGTTCGCATGACAGACATTCGCCTCGCTTCGCTTGTTTACTTGCCTTGTTTACGTTAGCACGTATTGCGTGCCTATTGCACATTAGCGTCAAAACAAGCCGTTTCCATTACTCTATTTGGGCCACGCCCAAATAATAACACAGTTAGGTAAAATATCCAGTATAACAAACATATCCAAAAAAAGAACACTGGACGTGTAACCTGAAGGCCCCGAGTTTAAGTCCTCTAGCAGCCACGCTTGTAATATAGCCAACTTGTTTGCCTCCCACCAGTTGGGATTCCTAGCCATGTTATGTTCCATTTGAATTATTTGCGTTATTATCCCTGAAAAGCCCCATAAGGGAAAGGATAACAAAGTATAAGTATTAAAAAATCCATGCCGAATAATTTATTTGCTTCGTCAGGTTGTTCTCAAGGCCTTTTGCCAAACGATTGTTCGGCATTGGGTGTTTCGAATAACACCAATGAGAATAAAACAATGGAAAAAAACTGTAAGCTGTGTGATCTCTAACGGTTTTATGGCCTCATCAGTCGTTGTCTTGATTTAGTTAAACCCTAAAACTGAACCTATACCGATATCCACATCAATCACCTTTCCATAGCAATTACGTTAATTATGTAGAAGATCGATCGTGTAAGGTACTAGTCTTGTGTGTTGTGTTTTTTTCCCTGCAAATAAACTATACCATGGCACCAGTCTTCGTGAGCGGTCCCTGCTGTGTTTTGCCGTTCCTCCTTGTTCTTCATCATCCTTTTCTTTTACGGCAGGAAATATTTCTAAGATACTTTTCTCCATGCATGGCTTGTCATGAATTCTAGCGTCACTCAAGACTTCTTATGATATGACAACTTCAACCGCTTATCTAACTCTCTTCTTTTCAGATACGGCTGAATGTCAAGTTAATCCTGGTTGCTCATGGTAAGATAAATCATGGATTAGCGTATTGGTTTACAACAACAGCTTTTATTTTTGACTTGAATGGATTCTGATCTTTGATTTTTCGCATTCCGGCTGCGTTAATAGTCTTGTCAGAGAACATTGTTAAGCTTTTTTATAGTTATTTTTGAGTGGTGACACTCTGGCTTGTATACAGCCCCGTGGGAGCAAGACAGCAACATGGCCGTAGGTTAAGACCCCGCACCCCTGTCACCACAAGCTGGACTTGGCTTTTAGTGGTCCCAGTTTAGCTCCTCGACCTACTTGCTGCGTCAATAAACTACTGGATTTGATCGTTTGAATTATTTGTGTTTACTTGCCTTGTGCGTCTGTAAACTAGCTAAAAGAATTAAGTACAGTGCCAGTGTACTCAAAGCATTTACAATTTTGCACTTTACTAAACTCCAGGGGCTACAATTGTTCGGACTTAAATGGGAGTGTGAAAATTCTGACTTTTTTGTCTCTCTCTCGTTTTTCAGGAGGTTATATATAGCACCTGTTACTGGGACCAATCTTCGACTGGTAGTAGAAAGCCGCAGAATTTCCCCGTGTACATGTGATGGTGATACACTGACAACACCACCAATAGATTGTATCTTTCAAAACTGCTTTTCATAAACTCTTACCCCGGGTTTCAGAGGTGTTTTTAACTTAATTCCGGAAAGTTCGCTCGAAGCGCCCAGGAAAATAAATCCGTCTCGGGAGCTTTGTCAAACCGTGAACATGGTTTATTTCATCCCAGGTATATAAATCCGAGAACGGACCTCAGAAGTCAGGTAAACAAACTCTATAATACAAGGTGTTTTCTTAGTCAATCCGCGATTATTTTCAGAACAGCTTAAACGGACTAACAACATTTTGGTGCAACTTCGTCCAACGCGCCGGATCCGATGCTCTGCTACCTAGATCAGGTCTAAAGGAGTTAATAATTTAGGGCCCGTTTAAACAGGGCTGACACTATTCAAAGTTGTGTTGATTTTGGACCAAAATGCTGTAGTTGTTAGAATACCTTGTTGCACAAAGTTGGATGTTGTGGATGATGTTAGATCAAGTTTAAATGAGTTAAACATTTGGGTTCAAACACCATTCAGAGTTGTTGGATGACGTAGGAGCAACATGCTGAATACGATTAACTGAATGTTTAGGGTGCCCAATAGGTTTCTTGGAATGCTGGATTTGTCTCACTGAAGACGGGTATGCAGGATGCGAGATGCGGGATTCGGGAATTTAAACATTTTGCACGGGATGAAGGGATTGAAGACCTTCATTGGAGAACGTCAATTTTGAAAGTTTAGTTTTTGAAACCGAAGTCACCTTTAATGGCTACGCCATCGCGCACCATACACAGAAGGTGTGTGCATTAGTGGCCGATCTTAAAACCCCTGGGGGCTTTGTTGATAGAACGATATTTAGCTTGGACCGCAGTTGAAGACGAGAAGTGGACCTTCGTGCAGATGTGTTTCTGAATAACTCATTTTAAGTGGATACAGGTTTTTTGTCTGCCCTGCTTATCGGTTGACAACGTTTAGGGACTCGGAGTTGAACAGACTGAACATAGCATTGCTTACGAGGTTTTGTTAAACACCGCATAAACACTGTTATAATAACCGTCTCTACACATGAATATAGAGGACGTTTAGATGTTATCGAAAAGCGTTAATTTATTGTTAGGATTAGGAAATCATCGTTACTTCAGGGTGTTCATTGGGCATCGGACATCGGAGAATCCGTTTATTACGCAGAATTCTCCTGCTAACGGTCATTTGCCTATGACTATTTTTTCCTCAGATGTGGAGCCTCTTTAAAAATATTTTCCTGAGCGATGTGGAGACCAAGGCACTTGTACCCCCAACCTCTCCTATATTTTGCAAGCCCACCCTGTGACACAGGCAAAATAAGAATTAGTGCAACGTTACACCTTTCTCCTGCTACTAGAATTCTTAATGAAAACCCTGTTACTTTATTCCTTAACCATTTGATATTTCATAGTGCTGGAAACTGTAAATAACCCAGTCCCGGCAAAAGTATCTTACAGGAAACCGCCCGAGCTCACAACACCTTGTAATGACAGTGCAGATGAGGTAAGAACCGGCCAGGAAATTACCGTTACTATGCGAACTTCGAATGTCAAATTCACTTTACTATGGACTGCCATCAATAAAACCATGCACATGGCACTGGCAATTTGAAAAACTTGCCTGAAGTTTATAAGTGGTGCATCCAAAAGGAGTGAGGAGTAGGTTAGAGGTAGGGATACATTAGCGAGGACCTTAGGAAACTGAGGTTGAAGTGCATAAGCGACGATATAAGGGACCTAAAGTGGGCCTATATAAGTGAGGACATCAGGGATCTTAGGTGGGTTTACATGAGCGAGGAAATCAGGCACTTTGGATGGACTGCATACCAATTGAGTTGATTGGGGGACTCTAGGTGGGGGTCCATAAGCGACGACATTTGGGACCTCAAGTGGGGTTACATAAGCGAGGACATTAGGGAACTTAGGGGGTGTGCATGAGCGAGGACATCAGGGACATTAGATGGACTACATAATTGAGTTGATCAGGGACCTTAGGTGGGGGTGCATAATCGACGACATTAGGGATCTCAAGTTGGGTTATATAAACGAGGATATTAGGGACCTTATGTGGGTTTACATGAGCGAGGAGATTAGAGACATTAGATGGGCTACATAATTGAGTTCACTAGGGACCTTAAATGGGGGTGCATAAGCGACTACACCCTGCACGTACATATTACACTAGTTTGTAAATTTCGTTGCCGTCCCTGCACAATTTAGACGTGAAATAATCCAATTTTAAGTTTACGTGAGAACGAAAACGACAAGGCGATGATTTTACCGATCTCGGTCTGAAGTCGGACGCGGTCCCCTCTCCTCAGCTCCAACCTAATTTCTCTTCTTTGAAATAACTGGGTGACTTGGAATAATAGCGAAAACGTTTGAAAGGATACGAAGTCTATTTTTCAGCGACGTTTTCACTGGCGTCGCCGTTGTCGGATCATAAGGTTCCTTTTCAAGATATCGCGGTCAAAGTACCAACCAGTTCCTGCCGTGGCCCTGCAGATCATGTACCTTGCATATAATCGGCGGGGAGGCGAAATTGGTGTTCACTAGAGAGAAGAATCTTTCCCGGCTATGCACAAGATACCCATGAAACACAAGGCTAGGATTGCTTTCTCCTTCGTCGAACGTGATTAATGTTCTGTGATATTCTGTTGCAGGGGAAGCCCCCGTGTGCATTGGCAAGCATATCCTCTCCTGCAAGGCTCACCGTTTTTTTGGTGCTTATCTTGACGTTATTCAGTGCATGAAATGACAACTGGATATAATGGATATATCCTCAGACTGTACACCAGTCAAGCAGAAACAGAAGAAAATGCAAGCAGCTTTTATGCATTTAACGTGTAGTCAAGAACGTGTAGCGAGAATTGTTTTTGCACGCTAATAATGTAAATGGGCAATTTTGTATTCCTGTTTTCTTTTTCACCGAATCCTTTTGGCCCACATTTTTTGTAATCATTTTCCTATTATAAGCGCGAACAAGGACGAAGCCGACCTCGTTATTTTTAGCACGTGCCTGATTGTTTTCATCTCAGATATTCAGACCAGGGAGTAACCAGCCTATGGACAGTCGTTTGGGTTGGGGATAATGCGAATAAATGCGTTCCCTCACTCTCGTTCCTTTCCTTTTTGCTGACATCCCTCACTGGACAGATAATTGCATGATCGAGTTCTAGATTTTGTAAATATTGAGGAAAGTTCTCCTCTGCAGTTTTTATGCGAATTTTCACTGCAGGATTCTGTCCTCGGACGTACGAGTTCTCTGTTTTATAGCGCAAGGGCCTTAGCTTTTGCAACAAACCGTCACGTCACAAAATATCCACGTTACGAAGCGTTGATAACAATTTTAAAATGAAGTCAGTTGTTCTTTTTCTCTTTTCTCTTTGCGTTGTTTGCTTACCAGTGTGGCTATTTTGTATCATGTGACGGATTATTAAAAAAGCGTTAAACGAGCTCGCCTTTTAACTGTGGGAGTTTAGATTTCTTCAAATTGTACCAGTTAATCGTACTGTCTGTGCGTCTATTGTGTACAACGTTTTGTAACGGCTCTGTTGTAATTAAGTTTAGACGAAAAACTCTATAACACCCCGGAACGTTTAATTGACTTTAGAAAGCTTTTGTAAAGTGTATTTGCCGAACTCTCGTTGCACCTTAACTCCTCTCTATATTGAACTTTTTATTGCGGGTAAATTTTAAAAAGGCAATGGTTTTTAGTTTCATCTATTACTCTAAATGTCCTTATTTGACCTCACGCTACTTGGCTTCATGTCAACATTTACCAGGTACAAGAGAAAATGAGATTGTTTTTATTAACAAAACTAGAAATTGCTTTGAAACCATCGAACTGTTTTTCATATTTATTAATGGTTAGTGGAATTTTTCTAATTTGTAATGTTTTGTCCGGACTGATTATTAAATGGAAATTTTCTGCATTGCTTTGTGTCAAGAGAGAATGTTGGACTGTAGAGATGCGGAGAACTGGAGGCGAGTGAAGTATTGTGGTCAGTCGATGTTTGATCGAATTGCAGTATGGGACGGTCTTTAGGAGGCTATCATTTCTTTCATTTCTGTTACTGGCTATTAGCAAAACCGACTCAGTCTTAGCGCGAGAGTTGGGCGAGAATCTGGGAAAATTACTCGAGAGGACTGTAACAAAGTTTTGCAAGGAGATTTAGCCCACGTACGATTGAAAGCTGGCTCGAGAATCAAACACACCAAGTTTGGGTTAAAAGTACGACCTCGTCTGAACTTATACGCGGTATTTTTGAAGACGGTGATTTTTTTCTGCGCTTTCAAAGAGTACGCATCCACACGTAGCGTATTCATAACGTTTATTCCCATCTACACGAAAACGCTTTAAGACGCAATAGCGATAGCGTCCCTTACAGGGCGTGCGCTGTATGATGTGCGACACACCTCCGTTTTTGTCCGAAAACGCCGTTTATGTGCGAACGAAGGCTAAAACGGCCGTGTTCAACGGATACGTGTAGACGGCGCTTAATTAAAGCTTTTCAAATAACGAGGACACTAGAGTTTTTCAAATAAAGAGGACAAGATATCCAAGAACTGCAGGTTGTTTAATAAATTCTTTTAGCTATCTACAGGAAGAAATAAATACCTTTGTACAAACATTTATTTACAACGTCAGAAAAGTGCAACCCCTCTGTCAAATCTATTCAAGTCTTCAAAGAAGTAAATCCCTAATTTACACGGCAACCAAGCTGTTGTGTGTGAACACTTTAAGATTATTATATCTCTATGGGTTTTATAACAGGTTTTCTAATGTGCCGCATGGTGGAACCTGGTTCAGTGGGCTTGAATGGCGCCAAGGACCCATAGGGCCTGGGGATGGGTAACTCGGAGTCGTCATCCGGGATATAAGCATTGGGTCGAGGTTCAGCAGTGGTGTAAATACCGCCAGGCAGGCGATAATGTTCTTCTTCCTCTTCGCGCTGAAAAAAAAAAAAAGAGTCGGAATACTTCGTAAGACGAGTTTGAACATAAAACAAAAAGGCACAAAGTATGGCAAGCTTGGCATCAACCACTAAGTGAAATCACCTCTACTGTACTTTCAAAAACGACGAAGTTATTATTATTTTTTATATCCGTGAAAGAGGTATTCTGAACAACATAGATCTGGCTTTTGAGTTAAGAGATAAAATTCATGAGGACTGCAACAGACTTGTGGTATTTTTACAACGATGTACAAGTTAAAAATGTAAATGTCACGAAAAAGCAAATACTCAGTTGTTTGTGTTTCAACTAGCTTACAGACATCCAAGAGAGGTAAATTATTACATGTAAATTAATGAATTCTAAAATGATTAAAACCCCTTGTGGGCTCCCCGAATTTCCAGTCGATGCTCTTGTTATGCGGCCATGATCCCTCCTTTATGGTGAACCCCACTTTGGAATCTGATTGGAGTCGTATGAAAGCCTACTTGAGGCGTTGATTATTACTTCTTTTTTAGAAGTGCTGAAACAACAAGTTCATTTATTCAACTTCATTTAGTAGTAGTATTTTTAATGTCACTATAGTATACCTCCTTCCTTTCTATCAACTCCTTCTCCCTGCGTGCTTCATCTCGTACCATTCTAAGCCACTCTCTCTCGGCCTCTTCATTAGGAGCCTCGCCTCTCTCCATCCGCACATAACTTTGTTCTAGCTCTTGTTCTTTACCCTTCACTTCTTGTTGAAGCTTCATGGCTTCCGCTTGGTTCATGGATAGTTCCGATACCAGCGCCATCATTTTTCGCGTCGTGTCCTTTATCTTAGCCTGATATTCATTTACCTAAAGAAACAAACGTTTATTTATATCAAAAAGAGATTTTAAAGCGAAGGTCAGTAGTACGTTCCAGGAACCGGTTGTTCAAACATAGGATCAGTGGCGCTATTCAGTATTCACCCAAAGAGCTTGGTGGTGCCCAGACAGAAGAACAAAACTCAAGTTCCAATCAACAAAAAGGCCCTTAAAGCGCCAATAACCTAAAGGTTTTTATTTTGTTAATTGAAAGTGCACATTACTAAGAGGAACCTTTGCACAAAAAATTCTGCATAGATTTTTTTGCAACGTTCAAATTTGCTGCCATTTCTACACATCATACGTCTTAATCTTCTCTCGGACGCCTCCTGGTAGGCCGGGGAAAACCTAAAAAAAAAAAACGAAATTACAAACAAACCTTCTTGGCTAATTCCAGGGTATCTTCCTTGCCAGTTTCTGATTTTTTCTTTGTTCTGTCCGCTAGCCTAGTGACTTCTTCAAAGATTAAATCTTTTTCTAAAAGTTTTTCTTCCTTCTCAGCTAGCCTTAGTTCCAGTTCTTCAATTTTCTTAGCGAGCACCTCAGGTTCGGGATCTGCGCCTCCCAGAAGCCGAACACGGGTCTCATCCGACGGATCTTCGAGACGTTTCTCGAGAATGGCGAGTCTTTCTCGACAAGAGACAAGCTGAAACCGAACAAGAGAATGTCAACACTCCTATCGCTTCTGAAACCTGTTTCTCGAAAGGCTGGTAACTTTTCGGGCCGGAAGGCAAATTTTAAATTGCTTCTTTAACTGATATTTTCATTGTATCATTTTCAAATTTATTGAAACTTTGATCTTGAATGCAAACACGGCAAAAATAAATCAGCTTTCCGGGCCCGAAAAGCTACTGGGTCTTTCGAGAAACGGGCAGCTAAAGTCAACTTCGTCCAATAAGAGAAAAGTACGTTTAGTGTTTCACCAAGGGCAGGGAGGTATCTCTTCGACATGCATACACAGACCTTCCAACTCCTAATCAACCGACAAAATGGAGCTTACTTACTTACTTGCCGGTGGTTGTGTTTTCGTTGAGAGAAAAAAGTATTTTTGGTCCACAGCGTTAAAGGACTTCACCAATTCCGTGCGTGTTTAAAGCTAAAATTACTTTGGATGTAATTTAAATCATTCACGCACAGTCTTAAACACCTACTCAAAATTATCTTAGAGAACTAGCCGAGAACATTCGGAACTGGGAGCTTGATAACAACTTCACTGTGTACTACCTCCCCACGAGTGCAACGGAAATTCCGAGGCGGGGGGAGGGTGAGTCCAAAAGTAGGCAATTTCAGAGGGGGTGGGGGTGGCCTTTGGAGGTCTTTTTTTCTGGGTACCCAAGTAACATTGGGGAATTGTTGCTGTTCGGCAGTGGCTTACCGTTTATTATTAGCTAAGAAAGATCTCTACAGGGCAAAATTGAAAATATTAGACCATGAATTAACATGAAAGAGAAGATTTTTTCTCACTTAATCTCAGCCACGATTACATTTCGCATGATAGTATACTGCAACAGCATTTTTGACGGAAATATTATTTTCATGGGGTACCGAACCAAGACGGAAAATCATGGAAATTCCAGGGTATGACAAGCACCACCTAGAATGGAAATTCCAAGGCGGGGGTGGAGGTATGGATATTTTTTGGAACTACACATTAAAAAAGCACAATGGAGGGGAACAAAAGCTGTTCTCGGCTGTCAGATATGGCACAAATGTTAGCATTTCAGTGCACACTACGGGTATTTTTTTTACACTCAACCCCACAAAGGTTCTCGGATACCTACAGTCAACTCAGTTTCGGGACGAGCACCCAGACAATCCGGGACACAAAAACGCACTTATAACCTGAAATGGGTCCGTGGAGGAAGATTTAAGGTTAAAATCAGTCGCTTAAAACCTACTTGTATTTGAAGGGTAACCAGTTCATTATCCAGAGCTCTCTTGTTTGGCATGTTCTTTTGAGCCACTGCAATAGATCGCTTTAGCTCATTTACCTGACGGACAAGCATTCAGTTAGTTAGAATCTAAGGCCACCTTTGTGAGATAGATTATTCGGTCAGTTTGCTTCACATAATATCTTCGACTAAAACTGACAGTAAAGCAGTCCATTAAGGTTTCAATTTTCGTTTTGCCTAGTTGATTCTTTCCACGAGCTTCGCGTAAGAGGAACTGCGTGCGCGAGCCAATCCCAACTTTCGCTTGTTTTTTCTCCGGACATTGGATATTGTGATGTAGTCTGGATTAAAGCTGCAGTTTCTTTTCTGTTTAAGATAATGAAATACGCTGAAACGATTAACTTGTCATGCTCTAAAGCGCCAATTTTATGATTTTAATTCTAAGCGTCATCCTTAGCGTTGAGCAAACTATCCGTGGACAATGGTCAGCATCAAATCAAACTCGTTGTCAATCTCTTAAGAAAAGGAACATGTAAATGGACTCACATCGAAACGAACGACAAACTCTTAAAATATTTCATTGTTACCTCCATCTTCAAAAAGCGTATCTCTTCTTCTCTTGCTTTTAGCTCCACGTCACCATTACGAATCATCGTGTCTAGGAAGAAAGAATAAAATAGAATATTTGATATGTCTGATGTTTAAGAGACATTTTATACCTCAAAAGGTACAGTAGCCGTCATTGTACACATGGCGCATTCGATTGTCATGCAAAGAAAGAGAAGCTTTGCCGGAAGAAGCAGAGTCAGTAAACATAAAGGCTTCTCGTCTGTGGTCAAAAACCGTTAAAACACTCTTACCTTGTATGTTAAGCTTCTCGTAGAATACACAGACCTCCTCGTTTGTTTCGATGAGGTGTATTCCCCTGAACAAAACAGGAAAAGAAAAAGAACACTGAATGTAAAAGATACGTGGAAGTGACTTTTTCAATAAAAATCGCTGTCATACAGTGTATTAAAACAGAACGGGAAAACGCTCGAGTTTCCTTCACTCACATATCATTTCTTTCTTGCACCGCGCGTTCATAGCGTTTCCGTAATTGGACCATGTTTTCTTCTGCTTTATTAATGAGATCGTTAAGCTTGGCGATATCCAACCTCTGAGAACAAAAGAAATTAAAAAGAATTTAAGTTTCGCCTTTTCTTCGATTTGTCGAAAGCAATTCCTGACTACCGACCTACAATGTATCACGTCAGAGAACAAGAAAACTCAGAGAGAGTGCACACGATTATAATCTGCAAGAAATTCTCAAGTAGGTGGGCCTTAATTATACTCTGTTGTTACACCAGACCTGTCCAAACTAATTGGCGGAATAACTTTCAATACGAAACATTTTTTAAGTCTAGTTTCATTATGCAGTTCTCTCTAAAATGGAATCTTTGGTCACCGAAAACGATCTCCAGACTGGAGATCTGGAGATCCGCTCCCCAGTTAAGGGTGCTGACAGGTGTACTATGGACGGCAAATAGAGCGTTTCCAAAACTTAACGCTGATATCAAAAGGTCATGTGATCGCCATGTTAACGTGAGCTTGCTCAACTATTTATGAAGGGCCGAGACAGCATGACGTTTTCAAATATATCCGGATTTCCAAATAGTTTGGACAGTGCGATACTTCTTTTTTAGGAGCAAAAATATCAGTGTGGACAGGTTAGGCTTCACTTTCCGAACATGCAGATACTGTTAAAGGGACTGTGCCGTGATTGTCTCGTTCATTTTGTAAATAATGTCAATCGTGCGTCTTTATTCGCAAAGGAACTTGAGAAGTTACGTGTGAATGGCAAAATATCACTTTCGTGTCAAACAAATATGGGATCATTATACGTCTCTGGGAAACTGTCCACCTACCCCTCCCCTGAACCAACATTAACACTTACCTTTCACTTGGGGCAAAATGTTGGTCTAGGGGAGGGTGGGCAGTTTTCCAGAAACGTATAATGATCCCAAATATGTTTCCCAGGCATTATAGAGCGTTTTCACGTGACATTACGGCGGCCATATTGGTGCTATTGTGTACTCCGAAACATTAAGATGACGGCCACGTTGTTGTTCCAAACAAATCCTGTGGGAGTTGAACAATTTCTTTTGTTCCCATAAATTTGCACAGATGCTAGCCACATGAGTGAAAACGCTCTATATCAAACTTTAAAAACAACAAATGTGAACTTCAAAAAAATGGTACGCTAACAAGTTTTCAAAAACTGCAATTACAGTCGGTTTCAATCTTCTTCAACTTTTTCCATCCGCTTCTCCTTTTGTATTGTATCCTTATGCTGTTGTTGTCGTCGCCTACTTTTCACGTTTTGAGCGGTTATGATTACACTCAGTTTTGTGGCGGTTGCCTGTGTTTGAATGTTGACAAATTTCGTAACACAGCTCCCTTGAACAAGACCACATGCAAGCCCCACAAATCTAAACTACTGTAACTACAACAACGAATTGAAATCTTGACAACCGAAATATTTGTTTTCACCAACCAGTTGTTCTCGTTTTTCTCTGTTCTCCTCTTCAGTTTTGGATCTTTTGCTCATCTCATTTCGTAAACTATCACGGATCACAACCGCGTTATTCCGTTTCAACCGAGCTTTCTGTAGAAGTCTGTGAAAAGAAACAGAAAAAGAGACAAACTTCGCAATGGAAACAAACTGCACTTGTTTTGCAAATCCCAAAAAGAAGGTATGGAAAAAAAATTCAATGCTGTAAGAGTCATCAGCAGTTCTAGACATGTCCCGATTCCATTATCTCCTCACCACACATTATTGCACCCAAGAGCAAAGGGAAATACAAAACAAAACATACATACTAAAATGGAGAAAAATTTAAAAATCGATATAAATAAGAATAAAAGCTGTACGGACAGATCTGAAATCAAAACTTTCCGGTCAGTTTTGCTTAACTGTTCTTCACACAGGGAAACCTGTAGGCACAGGCCAAACATTGCAAGAGGAATGTTGACAAAGAAATCTAATCAGCCACAAACATTACTAACCTGTCTTTTGCATTGACTTTGGAGCGAAGAATTTCAATTTCATTTTGAAGTATCTTAATTTTTTCTCTCATTTCTGCCGCTTTCTGCATTAAAAAGGAGAAAAAAACGTCAGTGCGGGTTTGCGTGTAGCACCAAAGCATCTACTAAAATGCAACATTTGATCTGAATTTACCTGAGTGCTTGTTTGAATTAAGTTGACGCATTTGTTTCGTTCGTTTTTTATCACATCATACAGTTTAGCAAAGTCTGAAAGCCTGTTAAGACAATTATAAAAAATATTTAAAAAACAACGTTAAAACAATAGACTACTGAACAAGCTTAAGGGAAGAGCAGACCTTACAATTCACTACAATGCTAACAATACCTAATAATGCTAACAATTTAAACCCACTATCCGTAAGTGAGGTTCGTAATTCACCAATCAATACCAACCACGGTGCCACATTTGAAGACCTGCAGTCGAAACGTCACGAAGAATGACAAAGTAGCCTGTTCATAGGACCTTTATTTTGTCTTTAGAGATTTTTGTGGGCCCTTGTGACCTTAATCAAGACTTAAGTTCCACGTGAATTGTTCACTTTTGCTTACTCGCGTGCTGGCACGCGCTGTCACATGTGGCACGCGCGCGAGTATCCAATAGGGCACGTGAGCTAATTTAACGAGCTTGTTAACGGTATTTAGTCTTGTAACCTGGAGAAGGCAGCATTGTCGAAACATCGGTTAAGATTCTTTTGAACAGCATCGATTAGCGTCGATACAATTTTAAAAACTTTATTACGATTTTGACGGCCGTCCTCCTCGAATCTCTCCAAAGTCTCTACTTAAACTTAGAGAAAATAAATAACTTCCTTGATACACGTATGTATTGTAAGTTACGGAAACTCGTTTTTTTGGCCCAAGCGCCAAGTGCGTGGGCTATAAATCCAAGCGGAAAAAAATCGGTCCATCACTTACAGAAGGACCTGGAACTCGGTTAGTATTAAAAACGTATATCTACAGTTGGTGTATTTTGTACATGGACCAAAATCGATAGCATTCATTTATAATTATTTTCATCACATTGTATAAAACCAGAAACTCACCAAACTCAGTGTCACTAACCTATGTTGCATTTCAGCATATTTCTTAGCACTGTCCTGAATGCTGAGATTTTTGGTTTTCAAGTCCTCAAGAGCCCGCTGGTATCTCAACTGAAATACAAGAAACCAAAATAACTTTGAAAAACCAGGGAAGCCATGGTGTAACATACTAGTACTCATACACCCAGCCAACCACACAAGGGATCTGATCATGTGTTAGTTCACAACTGTTTAAAACCTTACAGTTGATATAGAGATGTAAAACATTTCCAAAGAAGAGTTGCATGAAAACTCATTTTTTTAGTTTACGAGTGAAAGGGGCAGACTAAGCCACATCAATATTGTGCAAGTAAAACCATACATTTTTACCACTGTTTTACATGACAGTATAGCTCTTACACACTTCCCAGTGTAGCCTACCTCGGCGCGCATGTAATCCCTTGCTTTTTGCTCTCTCTCATCTGCCTGTTGAGAAGAAAATGAAAATTATTCCAATTCCATTTTATATTATTAAATTTCTCCTAATAATAATAGAATCTTCTGGCATGATCACACAAGATGAATTTTCTTGACATTTTATACATTGATCTTAGGGTTTAAAGGGTTAAACTTAATAATAGAATCTTCAGTTAAGTACATCTTAACTGCTGTATGCATGACATATATAGTCAAACCTCTCATAAGTCGCCACCCAAAATGATGTGTTGGCCACAACAGAGTTACACGACTTTCATTTACACAGCCAACTCTGGCATTATGGACACCCCACTATAACGGACACTCTGATTATATAGACAGCAGCTACATCACAGGCAAAATATATTAGAGATGTTTGACTGAAATAAACTTCCGCTATTACAGACTCGCTAGTGAGGACACTAATTTACTTGAGGTCCCAACAGTGTCTGCTATAAAGGGAGTTGACTGTAATTATTATTACAACAAACCATGTCTCATTAAAGGGCCAAATTTTAGCTTGTTACATTGTAAAGATACCTTAATCTGTGCTAATCTTGTTAAATCAATGACATCCACTCTGAGCTCACTTTGTTCCATTAACAATCTTTCCTCTTCTTGAATCATCTGTTCAACTCGGGCTCGTTCATGGGCAGTGAGAGCATTCTGCATGCAAAACAACATTTTATTATGAAAACAAAAGAAAATCTCAAATGACACTCATACAACACAGTAAATCTCTTTCTCAAGAATCACCGGGTTGTCAGGAAGAGGATTGTGTGATTATAATTCTGTTCTGTAATATACAATGTACTGATCTTTTTCCAAGGACCTTCATAAATTATATATCATTAATTCTGAATGTTCATATACAGTGCAGTCAGACATGTACATCTTGTAAAATTATCAAAATTATCAATTATCCTCTATGGTGGCATAGATGAGCTATGGGTTCCAGTGACAAGAAGTGGGGTTATAATTTAACAATTTTACACAAATTAACTGTATGGCAGCATTCACACCAAAAGCACTGTCACAATAACTGATACATGGCTTTCATACTTTAGTACACTACGTGTAGCTAACCTGTTGTGCAAGAGTTCTCTTGGTAACATCCACTTCCCTCTGTAATTCTTTCCTCTTTTCTAACAAAGTCCCATCATCTCTGGGAGCACTGTCAACTTGTGCCTTCACTTTGTCATAAACTGATCTCACATGTGCAAGTGCATCTTCTGCCACTTTCATTTGCAATTCACTCTTCTTCAAAGCTCTGTCAAATTGGCAGTACAAAAAGCACAATAAACCCACATGCATGACAAGCATCAACAAAAATGCCTATATTATTAGTATTGTAAAATGAGTATTTATAAAAAAGAAACATTTAGTAATTCTTCCTTGTGTCTAATGACTAGAACAATAATATTATTAGTTTTTAACAATTTGCAGACCTGTATAAAACAATACTTAGTAGATTAAGGAGTATATAACTGATTAAGAATACAAAGTGAAACAACAAAAAAATACTTGTGATTTGAGGTACATCACGTAAAACAAAAAATTAAAAATTCAACCACTGCCATACTTGAGATCTCTTTCCTTTTCTCTCATCTTCCTGGCATGAATATCATGGTTGGATTTCTTCTCTATAGCAGCATGTTTCAAATTCAAATCTAAAGTTCCCCTGCAAAAAAATGTTACCATGTTAATAGCAGTTGATATGGCTATAGTTGCACCTAAAACATACATCATGTATATTGTTTTGAATTCTTAGTTTTTCTTGATCAGTAATGAACAAGACAATTTTTCATTAAAGAAATACAGGGTTGTATACCTGTCTCCTAAAAATTCAGCCTGTCTCTCCTTTGCAAGTTCAAATTCTTTTGCCAAAAAATCTACCTCTCTTTCCTGAAACAAATTAAAAAAAACCTAGTACACACTGTTCAATGTAATAGCATTTTTAAACGTCAACATCTTAAATGTATCCAAGCAGTGGTGAGCCACTAGCCACTCGCACACTCAACTGGGACCTGAACAATGTACAACATACATTGTACATTGCTCCGTACCTTGGATTCAAATATATGTCGCTGTCGATCAAGTGCTTCCGAGAGATCTGTCTTCTCCTCCTCCAGGTAATGCTTCTTACTTTCCATTCTTTGCAGCTCTTTGGTCACCTCATTAACATTCCCATCAAGATTTGCTCTCTTTTCCTCATTTTCTCTATAAAGCATACATTATCATGATGATTAGCTTTAATCAAAGAGTGTATTGATACAGGTATGTTTATTCCAGAACCACCAACTATACCACCTGTAAATCTAGTAATTAAAGGCTCAGTGTAAAGATTTCCTACTTGAACATGTACACATAAATAATTATACAATGTACAACTATGTTACAGGTCAAATTTGATTTTGGGTTAAAATTTGTTAACCTCAATTGTGTCTATGTTGATTCTCAATTTCCTAACAAAATTTCATGTCTAGTATAAATTTACCTGAGTTGTCTTGTCAAAAGATCAGTCTGTTTGGTGATGTGTGCTGGCTGTGAGTGTACTTGAACCAGCTGATCCTGAGGATATCAAAGAGAGCAGATAATGAAAATTTAAAAAAGAAATGCATTGTGACAAGTATTCACATATTCATACATCATGGGCTGCAGCTTAGGTAATTCAATTGACCAATTTTCAGGTACATACAATGTACAAGAAACGACGGAAACATAATGTTTTTCTCACCCCACGATACAAAAGAATAACATACAAAGTACTGACAGGAGTTAGTAAACAGACAAGGTGCAAGTTGTACATGTACATTTACAGGGGTGTATCGTGCAGATGGCTCAAAAGATTCTGGAATCCCTCATTTTCTCTTTTTAGAATTTTAAGACTTAAGTCAATGACATGATGTAACATCCTCGGAGACCCTGGGGGGGCAGATAAGACAGTATGACCAAATATTGACATTGAAGCTGGGCAAGCTGACCTTCTGTCAACAGATTAAGAAATGAGAAATTATACTTGGCGAAAATGTCAAGGAAAAATGTGGAAGGCATGAAGAAAAGTGAAAGCACTTTAATTTTCTTGAGTGCCTTAAGAAGACCCCCAATTTACAAACAATGGTTTAACCAGACCAGTTCCAAACAGTGTACAGTACATCTAACTATGGTCCTGAAACACATTCTGCTGAAGCATAAACCAGTTTCTGTATGATTGGTGCCAGCATTACCCTGAAAAATATGTGTACCCATTTTTTCTGGAACTGTAAGCGTAAATGAAGTATCCTGCCTAAGAAAACAACATAATGACCCCAACAGGGCCTGAAGAACCTGGACCTCTTGATTAAACCACAGTCCTGAAAAGCCCTAACCACGAGTCCAACACCCCCCGTAACCACTGTAAAACTGCAACATGTACATGTAACTGCCACCTTAGAATTGCAGAAACTTTTTTTTACAACAAATGTAACAATTTTACTTCACTAAAGATTGTGACTGACCCTCAGTTTCTGTTGTTCATCCAAGTCCTCCTCCACTTCTTTTCGCAATGCATTCACTTGTGTTTCCCTGTTTTCGACTTCTTCCTTGAGGCTTTTAGCATCAATAGTTCTTTGTGCAATTTCCATTTTAAGTTCCTCAACAGATTTTTGCAGTTCTTTAACCTGCTTTTCAATTTCTCCAGGTTTGGGCATCCTAGAATACTCTCTCTCAAGCATCATTTTCTCTTCACGTAAACCCTCCAGTTTAAATTCCAACTGGTATTGTCTTTCATCTGCCTGAGCAAGTTCATTATGATGTTTTAGCAGTTCTTGTCTTAGTTTATTGACTTCAGTGTTGTCGCCATCAGGAAAGCTATCTCCCTTTTCTAGTTCAGCTCTTTGACGCTGCACCTCTTGATGCATTTCCTTTGCTTTGTGGAGCAGTGAAGATTCCTGCTCTCTTGTTGCCTTAAGACGCTCATGAAGACTGGTATATTTTGCTTTTAGCTTGGCTACTTTTTCACCAGCAAGTTTTCCTTGTGAAAATAGCTGCAAAGAGGAAACCGGGTAAACAGGAAAGCAGTATATAAAATTATACATCTAAAATGTTACTAGAAAATATAACTAGTGTATGTTTTCTTTTGGTCATGTTCAGCATCAGAACGTAAATGTATCCTATAAGTGTTGACCCGAGAAAGATCAGAGCACTCAAAAAAGACAATTTTGATTCCATCGGATTGTAGCGAAAGAGTTAAAAAGTGGGCCGTCTTTCGTCCAAATAATACTACGACGACCTAAATAAGGACCACTATTATTAAGCTTACATGTTTCAGTTAAATACAATTTTTTATCAGGCCGGTCATTCGGACTCTGAAAGAGAAATCCTTAGAAATTACACCACAATATATACTTCTTTACACAATGAACTGGAAAAATAATAAACGACGATACAAGTTTAATAATAAGCTTACCTCGTCAAGGCACTGAAAAGCTGGGCTAGCAGTCACATCGATTGGTCCTTCCTCTTGATTCAGACGAGGAGCTATAGCCCAGATCGCTGGATCGATTTCTCTGCTTAGAGATTCCCTTTCTTCACCCTCACTCATTCTGGTTGTAATGTCCTATTCAGCTAGTGCAACTAGAAAACAGAATACAAGAGTTCTCAAACTTTGCCTCCATCTTTGAAGGAGAAATCAAAATGGAGTACGTTTCTAGGAAACGAGGCTGTCAACAACCTCCCGCCCCAGGCTCTGCTCTTTCAACAAAAAGCAGCTGTTGAAGGACACTATTCTTCGGCATACACGGAGTAGTATGTTTATCATGTGACAACAAAATGGTTGACTTGCAGAGAACTTTGTGCTTTGATGAGGATATTTTACCATGCTTGTTAAAGGAAAGGGAAATATATAGTGGGCAAAAGGCAGAACAGGAAAATGGTATTGTTATGACAGGTTATTTCTCACGCTGTAGCTTTCTATTCATCTGATTCTTGTGTGTTTTAGGTCGAGGTAAACCAGAAACTCATAAGGGGTTTTCAACCCCTTATGAGTTTCTGGTTAAACCTAATTATAATTATCTACATCTACATCTACATAAAATTTAAAATCCTACAAAGGGGGGTACCCACCTCTACAAGACATATATTTGATAAAATTCAAAAAATAAATAAATAAATAAATTGGAAATTGAAAAAAACAAATGTGGCAAATTTCACTTGCTAGTTAAAAACTTCAATTACTCTAATCTAATCTAAGTGCTTTCTGAAACAATGGGTTTTTTTCTATAATAACAACATTGCTAGGCAATGAATTCCATTCCTTTCTTGTCCTGCAATAAAAAGAGTTTCTGCAGGCCTCATGATCTCTTGCAAAGAAATTTCATCAGCAAAAGGTTTCAATACGCTAAAGCTTATATTAATTGTAAACAATTATTGTTCCCTTTATTTTTTTTTCTGGGCTTTAGATGCAGCTACGTTGAAAAAGAGGCTCCAGATTCGCATTGTTGGACAGGAGAGAGATAACGCATTAATTGTATCTTGGAATGATACAAGTCCTGGTGGTTCTGTAAGTATTGAAATAATTCTTTAGTTCAAATGGTCGAGATAGCAGCTAGTCTCCCTCGCAGCCGTTTTTTGGAGCAGAACTGCAGAAATTTTTAAAAACAGTGTGACTTTTATAACCATCACACTGACGATGGCGGATGTACCGTCGAAACATGTTTGTTGAAATTAAAAAGTCGCACCATTTTTAAAGATTCTTCAGTCATATTCACACGCAGATCCATACCGGTTTCCACAGTTTTACGAAAATCGGTCCGATATTTTATAAATATTTTGATAAAAATAAAACTTCCAAGTTGAAATCTGGCCCTGCAAATATCCCGTATGGGCATGAATTACTCAGAAACCCAGGAAAGGGGACATCCTCCTTCCCAGGGTTCTTTCTTACCCGTCCCTGCAAAGGGCCAGAGGGAGAGACCCAGGATGGGTCTGGTCATGTGGTTCCAGAACAAAATTAATTCTGAGGGAGGAGTTCTTTGCCTCACAATAAATATTTTGTGTCTCGTTCATGCAATGATCCTAAGGGTCCACAAGAGGAAGATAGATTTGCTAACCCTATAACTAACATAGGCACGTTAAACGTGCATGAGCTATTTTGAATGCTTCAGTGTAACTTTAATGCTTTGGTGTAACCTTACCAAGAGTGATGAATCTACCTCTTTCATCCTAAATGTAGACTGGGTTTTCATGCGAAATTGCGTATTGCGATACATAAATGAAAACGCGAAACGCTCAGCTGAGTCGATCCTCAAGCTATATATTCACTTTCCTCTGTCTTTTCCTGTTACATCATGCAAGTTAAACAAATCGTTAAAGTGAAATAAATTTCTACTCACCAAACGTTGATTAGAAGGAAAACTCTAAGGTTTCCTCGAAGTTTCTTAAGCCAAAATGTGACTCATCGAATACTGAATAGTTACGAAATACCAGGATTTTTATCATTGTGGTAGATGGTTGCATCATCATAATTCATGAGGTTTTCACGTGCAATTCTACTCAGTGAAACAGTCTTTAACTCCGACAGCATATTTTTTCATGTTTTAAAAGCTATTGCTTCTCAAAAGACAAGAGCCTTTTTTAAGGCATTGGTTACAAAACGAAACAGGTCTTCATACGTCCAAGTTACTATTTATCATTGTGAAAAGCCAATCTGCATGAGATGTACAGTCACACAGCTGACACGTGAAAGTGTTAGACTTTGCCCCCTTTCGTCGTTCGTACGTGAGGAATTCGAGTTATCATTCAGTAAACTAGTAAACAGATTTATAAAAATAACTCACGCACACAATTTGCACATGAAGATGTTGGTCTTTGGCCCTTTTACAATTCGTACATAAAAAAAAGTCAAATTGTTCACTACAAAATTTTCTCAAACGATTTTAAGAAATCACCTCGGCTTCATTATAACATCTGCAATTAAAGTATGTTTCATGCAACGTCAAGGTTGATAACCTAACATTAATTTTATTAACAGTTGTGAAACAGTCTTTAACTCCGACAACTTATTTCGTCATGTTTTAAAAGCCATTGCTTCTTAAAAGATGAGAGCCTTTTTTAAGGCATTGGTTACTAAACGCAACAGGTCTTCATACGTCCAAGTTACTATTATTATTGTGAAAAGCCAATCTGCATGAGATGTACAGTCACACAGCTGGCACGTGAAAGTGTTGGACTTTGCCCCCTTTCGTGGTTCGTACGTGAGGGAATTCGAGTTATCACACAGTAATCTAGTAAACAGAATTATAAAAATAACTCATGCACACAATTTACATGTGAAGATGTTGGTCTTTGGCCCTTTCACAATTCGTACGTAAAAAAGAGGCAAATTGTTTTACTACAAAAGTTTTCTCAAACGATTTTAAGAAATCACCTCGGCTTTATTACAACATCTGCAATTAAATTATGTTTCATGCGACGTCAAGGTTGATAGCCTAACATTTATTAACTTCCAAGAAAATTTTCAAACTGCTGAAATATATTTCTACTTATATCATGTTGCTCCACTCAATATAACAGTATCTAATTATTGTGTCAGTTAGCTTCTTCCAATTTTATTCCCTTACGCTACTGTTTCTACTGAAGTTATGCATCTTTACTAAATAGAACGAAAAAGGTCGGTTGAACTTTATAAGCAAGAGAATAATATTTTTAAAGCTTGTTTACAGGATTAACAATACTCGATACAGCTTTCAAAAAAATAAGCTGCCTTTTAAACTTCTAAAACCACATTTTATAGGGCGCATACTTTCGAATTAAAGTCTATATCTAAATATCAATTGTTGCTTCATTGGAAGAGATTTGACAATATATGATCTTTTATACTCTACCCAGTTGTAGCAGGTGAAACAGAACTCATACTGACATGCGTTGTACCGATAGCCGAATTAGGTCAGAAATGCCTCGAAGCAGCATCCACACTTAAATATGAACCCTTAAACAGCTGCATCACTGTTCACAGCGTTTGAATCATGAAGATATTTTATGTAATGCTCCCAAACACCTGTACCTGTAATAAAAGACGAAAAAATTGTGAAGGATCAAGATGGCGGTCTCAAAGCGCCCTTGTTCGACCTTTACCAATGCCATGTTTAAATAGATGCCAAGATCTCATTGGTTCCTAAGCATCAACTCATAGTACCTTCAACCTTATTGGCTCTTGCAACAAACATCCGAACATACAAAGATACAAAGCCACAAAAATACATACGCTCACACTACTGACATATGAGCTATTTTTTCAAAATAGCTCAATAACTGAAACCATGGGAAATTTCTGCCTAAACAGAACTGCCACTAGATAAGCAAGTTTGCTATTTTACCAGAGGAGAAGGCAAACTCTCGCGTTGTCACTAATAAAAATCTGCAATCTTGAGTTCTACACAAGTGTGTTTATATTGAAGGGAAAATCCCTCTATGTTAAACTTGCATTGAAAGTATCAATTTTGCCTGATAGTGGCTGCTGGTTATCGGGCCGAATCAGTATACTGCACAACCTACACTATTAGGGGTCTTCAGTCTTCGGGAGCAGGGACTTCATATTTGCTGAACCGTCAAAATAATATTTTAGATCTAGTGACTTTCCAGAAAGCTATAGTCTGAAATGAAACGTCAGCTTTCTCCACCCCCTAACCTTTGTTATGATGGGCAATAGAAAAACATATCGCTTTTAATGGTAGATAGAGATATATAGTTCTTACAAACAAATGCAAAGGATGACCACAATGCGACAAATGAAAACAGGAAATCTTGTGGTATAAACAGAGAAAAAACATACAACATAAGCTTTCAAGCGAAAGGCTTTCTTGTATATGGTCCATATGAAAACTTTATTTAAAAACATATGCAACCCAGTGATTTCTTAATATTCTCTAAAGCTAAGCATACCTAACCCTCCCTCCAGAAAACTTTAAAAAAAGGAACAATAAACGATTGGCGGTCGTGCAAGCCAATTTTAACAAAGATGCTTATGGCCATTCAGTTGATTTTAAACGACGACAAAAAAATTTCAAAGACACAAAGCCGTAGATAAAAATATACTCTTTCTAGATTCTGTTTACCTCTTTTCATTTGAACAATCAAACTGTGTCTGGGCCGCGTATTCTCTCTTCCTGTTGCTTGGCCCTATTTGATTCATTTTCAATGTCTGTGACATGAGGACGTGGCGACGCTTGATACATCTTTTCGATGCCCTTTCAAACTATTATAATCTTAGTCTTGAAGACAAATACATTAATCAATTTTGTTTTCTAATGTGGCCTCGACATGTACAACATAGAAATGGCAATTCAAATCCAGTGCATTTTGATCGGTTTGAATACCACTGCATAAATAATTTTTGAATGCACACCAGGTGAATCCGCGATTTCCTCTGCATGTGCCAATATTTGAAGAGGAAAGTATCCCTGATAGAATAACATCCAGATATTCTGAAGTTTATTATGCTTTTGCTGTTAAAGGATTTTGTGCATTATTTTTGGCGTTCAAAATGTCTAGACTAGTCATGACCTTTAAGACAAGGTCAGACACTGTTTGATGACTGCACTTTGCATCTACGTTCTGCAGAGACAAATCTCACACTAAGTCTTATCCACCCCTCCCCCAAATCGTTTGTTTGTAATCTCCCAGATGCTGGGAGACACATGACCAGACCCAACCAGGCTCTCTTGGCGGGTAGGAGAGAGAACCTGGGAGCGAGGTTAGAAAGGGGACTGTTGTCTTCCATAGTTTTTGGTAAGTTGTGACACAAAGGAGCCCACTGTCCATAAAAAAAGGGTCTGGAAGACTAGATAATAAATGGTAGGAATTTTAGAGGCTGGGACGGGGAGGGGTTGGTAAAGTTATAGTGTACCCAAACAATCCACATACACTGCAAATTGATAGTGAGTGCATATGTTACGTTTCAAATTCATCCTTATTACCTTCTCTTTGACCAGGGTTTCATTATATAAGTTTATGTTCCGGTTTAATGTTATCCCTGGTTTAAATATTATTTTCCTCTGTTTCAAACTCAAGGCGAACAAAAGAAAAATACAACGTTTAAAAATTTTACCCAGGAGATAAAATTGAACCACAACTTTATATACATCATTAAATTCTAATTATACCTGTTCCTTTGTTATGTTGGTAATTGAGAAATTAGAACTTTGCATATATGCCTGTGGTTTTTTTTCCGGGTAGTGAATGTCTTTTTTTTGCTATTACATTTTTCTTTAGGGAAGCTATAAAGTGACATTTTTTGGACTTTATGAGCCTTCTCAGCACCAACTTAGGGTATGTACATGTATTTATTTTGAGCATTCAGTGACTTTACGTTAAGGGTAATAGAGTAATGTAGGATTGAAAATTAGAGCTATGACATCCTGCATATTGTGCATGTCATTTTTATTTTGAACAAAGAAAACCATGTTCTAAGCCATTTTCAGTTTGCCCAACGCTTTTATCTTAACTCCATTATTGTGAACAATTTCAATTAAGCATACAGCGTAGACTGGAAAAGGACTAATTTTCATAAATCAACCCACTAAGAAAGAGGTCTGGAGGTGAAATGATTTCTCAAACTGTGGCCTAAGTTAGACTTCATTTAAATAATCAAGCCATTAATTTTTTAAAGAATTAGTAAGAACGGTTGATGTTATAACCCCATTTCCTTTTGGTTTAGATCCTCTTTATCCATGACAAAAAAGTGACAGTGGTAGGGGCATCAGTGAACCAAGAGCGGACCCTGCTTGGTGAGAATAGATATCAAATTACATAGAAAATAAAGATAACTAGTGACCAGCCTGTATATTAACTTTATAAAAATTTATAAAGGCCTCTGTTATTTAAAAAAATAATAAAAAACTTAAAAAAATAAGAAAAAGAAAAAGATCTCAAACACTAGGGAATTTTTGGTGACGTTTTTCTTTAGAAGTAGTTTTAAACTTTTTACTGTGAGAATCAAAAAACCATGGACACCTGTTCTGGGATATTGTTGTGTTGAAAGGATAAGGTCAATCATGTGTGAGAAAACTATATATGGTAAGTACCATTGTTAATTATTTTCTGATTGTTTGGCTTGCTCTGTTGTGGCAATCTTTGTTGTGATTGGTCACAACACAATAAAGTTGCGTGAAATGATAATAATTATTATATTATTTCAGACAACTTTATTGTGTTAAATTCTGATTTTCACAGTAAACTATAAATTGAATTCGCAAATCTAAATCTCAGTGAATTTGCAGTCAATTTTTATATCTTTATATTTTATATTAGCGTTCACTGTTACGGAGTGTTACTTTGGATTGGTGGATGACCCATCCAGCCCTGTAATTCCTGGTTAGTATTCATTGTTGTTAATTTCATGTAATTAATGTCCACAGGACAGCTGAACAGTAGAAATACAGAATTATATTCTAGTTGTATGTGACTCAATAAGTAACTTATGCAAAATTTGTAGTTTTTTTTTCTTAGTAACCACTGTAGTAAAAATATCTTGTAAGTGCATGTTTGAAAAAAAATAAATGTGCCCCTTTAATACAGAGCAATATGTACTCCTACTTCTGATTTCTATCCTTTTCCACTGTCAATTTGTCATCTAAAGTACTGATTGTTCTTTTTTCCATGTCATCTCTGCAGCAATCTACAAGTCGTTTATAGCAGAAATTCGACCGCAGAAACGTATCTACTCATTGTCCATTGAAAGACATACCTTCCAAAGAGTCCAGGTGATTGTAATTAAGTATTACTTTACCCCCTTGCCTACCAGAGCTAAATACACCCAGCAACTAGCCAGACCTTTCTCAATGACCGGAGTTCATTTCTTCAGGCAACTTGAATGACTGAACTTTTAAACATCACTCATTTGCCTACAGGGGCTGTTTGGTAAAGATTAGCTGTGGCACAAAATTTAATTTGGTGTATTGGTTTATTTTTTTTGCTAGTTTCTGTATGGGGAATACCTTGGTTATGGAAGTAACTCCAAGAAAGAGTCCCATATGCTTTTTTTGCACCACAATGTAGGTATGTTGTGCTAATGTGTATGTAAGTATATATACAATGTAAGCTGGCGGTGTTTATTTTTTTCTAGCCGTGCAATGCGATTCTAAATTAACAATCATCCTCTGCTACAACCTATATACCTATTTCAATAATGTATAGGGACTTGTGGGACTTGATTTCATTGGGCAGCTGATTATCTTAAGTATTATAGGACTTAGTGTATTCTCGTTGCAATGCAAAACAACATAAAGAGTCTGTAAGTTTTCCCTAGTTTTATTGGTCAAAGGCAGGCATGGATCCACACCAGTTTCCACCGTTTTACGGAAATAGGTCAGATTTTTCATAATAGATATAATTCTGATGAGTAAAAAGCTTTCCAAGTTGCAAGGCGTCATCTAAGGTGATTGTAACTGGCCAATATATCCTGTCTGAATGGCTTGGAAACCCAAGAAAAGGGCACTTCAGGAAGTTAATCTAAAAAATTTCAAGGGGGAGCATACAGCTGTACCCCAGACCCCCCCCCCTCCTCTCCTAGAAGCTTGCGCCTTTGACGCTCATTTAGGAAATCGGTCAATATTTATCCTAGATCCGTGCCTGAAAGATTGATTGTCTTTCTATTTCAGCAATTGGGTTGTATCACATTCCCATGGCCAGGTCTGGAGATAGGGGAATGGTGAGTTTCTGAAGACCTTTATTCTTACGCATGTCCAAACAATGTACATCTGATCTTTAAGAAATAAATAGTGACGTAGTATTAATTTTGAGACAACAATCATGCAGTGAGCTGCAGGTGCAAGGCAGGAGATTACAGTAATGAGTTAACTAACTGTGTTAGCTTGATTCAACCTATTTTTTTCACTGTTTTCTATTAAGGTTGATATATAATGGTAACAGGACTGAGTGGAGTCCAATTCGGTCTGTAATCATACGAGTGATTAACAAAATCGGACGACGTGTAGCGGGAGTCCGTCCGATTTGTTTAATCACCGAATAGGACGACATGAAGTTCTGTTGCCAATTAATCATAACTATAACATAATTTGTGATATTTTACGCTTTTTTCTAATCAAAACACGAGAAATTCTGAGAGTCTCTTTTGCTAGCAGTGAAAAAATGCCATTTAAGCGTGCGCATGCGATGGTGCGTACTGTCCAATTATAGGCGTGACGTGTACTGTCCTATTACACTATCCTTTTTTTTTTGTTTATAATTTTGTTTTTATTATTATTATTTTTTTTCTATTACACCATCCTATTTGTGATGAAATCAGGACAGTTGATAGCCAATCAGATTTGAGAATTTTGCTATGTATGATTAATCAAGAAATTCTGGTACACTATTTTGTTATTTTTAGTTTATAAATGGTCAGCCAAGAGTTCAGCAAGTGACGGACAAATTCTTTTGGGCTCAGTGGGACAGCCAATATCAACGCCTTTACTTAGTTTATCCAGAGTATAAGGTATAGTATGACGATTTCTTTTTCTGTTGGAATCAATCCTTCAGAAAAACAACTTACCATAATTATTCGAAAGTAGGTTGAGTTTGATCGTCCGGGTGAACGTAGTCCTGAATAGGACTGTTGTTGTTGACAGTGACTGACGTTTCGACAACCTGTGCGGTAGTCATCTTCAGAGTCAAAGTGAGTTGTATCACGTCAGTTGATGGTATTATACTCTGGTCATTGATCTGATTGGTCAATTACGTCGCGATGTTATTGGTCGTCTGTCAGTTGAGCCGTGATGTTATTGGCTATGAAGACTCGTAATCAGTAATTGGTGCGTTTCGATCCGTCTGTTGTCAGAGTTAAACAGTCGTCTATTGTTAGTCAAATTGTCAGTTCTCCAATCGTTCTCTCGTAGTTACTTTTGTTTGATCTCGTCAATAAGTCGTTTGTACGGCGCTGGTAACTGTTGGCTACGATTCAGTGGCGTTTGTTCTAGGTTAATAAACCAGCTTTCTACAGTAAGACGTTGATAGTAGTCTGTAGAATACGATATACATGTCGCAGAGTCCCAGTCAATTTGATGTTTCGTCTGTAAATGGTGCTCAGCAATGTGATTGTTCAATCAATCAATCAATAAACTTTATTTACCCTCGAATTTACAGTATAGCACTCAAGTGCTAATATCTTCCAGCCAACTACATTAATAAATAATTATAATAAAAAGTTAATTCTATATAACAAATAAGATAACTAACTACCTAGACAACTAACTTGCAAATTATCTTGATGTAGAAAGGTTTGCAGTTCCTGCCCTTTTAAGTAAGTTATTGTTCCCAGTAGATATCAGTCGTCGAAAAGAAGTAAAATCAGAAATTGTTGACGTCACCATTCCTCGTCGCTCGTTTGTGTTCGGTCAGTCGCGTGCTTAGGTTTCTGCCGGTTTCACCAATGTAAGAAACCTGGCAGTCGCAGCATTTGATCTTGTATAGTGCTCCCTGTCTGTCCTCCGGTTTGTCTTTGTCCTTGACATTAGTAAGCAGTCGTCGTAAAGTGGTTATCGGTTTGTGTGCAACACGTATATTGTAAGGTTGTAATATGCGTGCAATAGTTTCAGAGGTGCCTCTGATGTACGGTATAGTCGCTGTCGTAACAGGGCCAGAGTTGGTCTGAGTGTTGGAATCAGTGTTACTGTGAGTGTTCCGTCTAACAAAGTCCGTGTTGTAATTGTTCTTACTAAAAACGTTTTAAGATAATCAGTCTCGCCTTGTAGGCTGTCAGGTGAGTCGCAAACTAGTTGCGCTACGTCTCGTCAGAGTCCAGATAATAGTAGCCTTGTGAGAGGTCGGATTGTACGAAGACTGGTCTAGTAATCGGTCGGTATGTGCCATAATTATTCAGTTAAGCCGTGCTCTGGACACTTGCTAAATTTTTGGACCTTCAGAGTGGGTACTTATTCGAGGTGGGCACTAAATTACTTGATTCTCACCATTTTCTACAAGCAGAAAGTTTATTTTGCCACAACCTGGTAAGATGTACCAGTGGATAATATTAACTGATACTTTTGTTTTGTTAGAACAAGTATGGTTATGCTGAACTTGATGGGGAAGATGTCACACCTGACCTCATCTTTACATCATATCAGTTTAACGAGAGAAGATCTCATTTCAGAGTGGTAAGCCTTAGAATGACTGTTGCAACTGTTATAGCCTATCTTATTATAGGAAATTAACCCTCCATGAAATTAACACGAATTTCGAAAATTCGCGTTAATTTATGTCGCGCAAATTTTGGTTAACGTCAGTTTCCGTGACCTTAATTTCCATTATCAGTGGCCGCAAATTCTCAATACACTGGTGACATTCTTCACACGTAAGAAAAAGAAGTATTTTATCAAGGTGGAATTCCACCAGTAACAGTGAAACTGTGAAGAACCCTCCAGGTGGCCAGATTTCTTCGGCTGACCCCCTTCGGACGTTTAGGGAAAGTACCATGAACAAAGGTTTCATTTCGGATTATACGTTCAACTTTGTTCGTATTGTCTCAACAAGTTTTGTTTCTTTTCGAACGTCGTGTTAATTTCCTTTATTTTGAAACGTTTCCCTCTCTCTCGCCTTGATTTTCTGTATTCAAAAGTCGTTTTCCACCAAATTCACGGAAATTTTTAAGTCGCGTTAATATCCAATACCTTAATTTCTTGGAGCGTTAATGTCCTATAACAAGACGCTATCGGAGCGTCCACTTGGGTGTCGTTGTATTACGCGTATGTGAGGATTCTCTTTGTCAGGCACGTGTGAGTGCCGCAATGTTGTTAATTGCTAACGAAGACGTGAAGCCATAGTGGATGTTGCTTAGTATGTGAATGGCTGGAATTTTTTCCCGTAATTCCTATCGTAAACTGGCTCAATGAATAGCAAACGCGCAAGACAACCAAGGAATGTTATGGACTGGTAGCAACCTCTCCATTTTGAGTGGCAAGCAAACGCGCGAGTGAGCTCTCACTTTCTTTCCCCGCACATTGCTCACGCCTCTCCCCCTCGAGCCACTCGCTGTTAACTTCTCTCGACATCCCATAAATGGAGACTTTGCTCGCGGGCTGTTAAGGTTTTCATTGCTGTGAGAGATGGTTCATCATGATCATAATGGCTCGGTCAATTCCAAGCATACCCATACCCCTAAAAGCATTTGTCAAGTGCTGACATCTCCTTTGGCTCTTGACATCTGAGGAAGAGCGGACAAAATTGCTCAAACTCTCGTCTTAGCCAAACTCGTCGATTCCAATCTTTTTTGCGAGATTTGATATCTCCAATTATCGGAACAAATCGCTCCGTTTCTAGGTAAGAAAAAACGTCCTTCCAAACTGAAAAGTATCCCTGCTTCGTCTTGAAATGTTGAAAATGCTTCGCCATGATTTTGTATAATGTTGTAATAATGTTTGATGTTGAGTAAATAGGTAACTCAGCACAAAGACAACGTCTTTGAGCAATATTTTGAAATCTTAACTTCATCATAAAACACAAAAATTTATGATTAAGGGTAGGTTTTGGAAGACCACATTAAACTAAATAATAACATCAGTGAAAAGGAAACACGTAAAATGTTTTAGCCTTTTCCTTTGAAAAAGCTGCCATGTAAATTGTAGACGTTCTCAAGGACTGATGTCTGCTCCGGGCATGATACAAACACCTTGATATTCTAACGATCATCTTTCTAACCAAAACCTTTCCGAAACATCTCAAAGTCTTGCAAGATTCTTCAAAAACAATAATTATTTTTCCAAATTTGGTGAAAGCTGTGCCTGAAAAAATGGGAAAAAAGATAGAAAACTCAAGATATCCAAACACGTAAGGTCGAACTTCATGGGAAAAAGAGACTGCAATATCCTGAGTTTTTGGCTACGTGGAAGTCAGCGGTTTAAGTTGCGTTATGACTTGGATTGGTTGCCCACTTCATTTTTGGCCGTCGGAGCGGCGCGACGGTAAATTCGTTCCACGTTGCATGTACACGATGAAAACAAACCAACAAACAAAAAAACACTTCCGAGCCTTTCCTTACCTCTTTCAGAATACCACAAATGATCGATTTTTGACTTTTTTGCTTCGAAGCATGCGAACCAACGCTTGTAGCCATTGTGGTCATATTTAAATTAATTAAACCAGAGGTCAAGATAGCAGCAAACTAAGTAATTTTCACCACTTGCTCCTTTTAAACAATTTTGTATCAGCAATCATTTTCAATTGAACCAAGCGAATGTTTTTGTCCCTTTTCTTCCATTTCCCGCTCGAAAGTCACTAGTGCACAATACTATAGCTAATTCAGTTTCACATGACAAACCACATTAGGTCACGGTCGCGCAATCGGCTCATCCGTCAGCTTAGTGTCTGATTAGTGGCACTCAAGGGAAAGGGTTCTGAAGGCGCAGACCCCCACCTTATTATGGCTAAACTGAGGCCCTCAGGGGCTGGATTATTGGGGCCGCCACTTACTTAACGATCTGAATCTGCCACTGTAGAGGGAAAAAGGCCGCAAGTCCCTCTAAACATTTCACTATAAAGTTTTAATCGATAATAGTTTGGGGAAATGTTGAGAGAGACTTCAGGCCTTTTCCCTTTGACTCCCATGGTAAGTTTAATGTCTCCCTTCTTTGTGTGGTTGAGAGTTCAAACTAGATTCTGTCAAACGGCTGTCAGTTGTGCATAGTCTAGAAGTTGACAGAATTATTTTAAAATCTATATGGAAATGCTTAATTCCTGCGGTAACTAAATCTCTTGTACTTTCAGCTTAACTTCCCACTTCCTTTTCCTGATGTGGATCTTTTCTCTAAGACGAGGTAAATGTTTGAATACATAAAGTATACATACAATGCATAAGCTATGAGGATGTTAGTGGAAATCAGCTACATTATTTTATCCTTTCAGTTGTTCTTTGCTTTGAGATTTCTTTTATGAACCTACTTAATAAGCTGCTGCTGCTGCAATGCTCCTTACACCATTTCCAATTTGCCACGTACTTGGCCTTTACTAGTGCCAGTCTAGAACATGATTTTATTTCCTTAATGCAAATTTTCTAAATTCTCTCATATGTTGTTAAGTGTTTACTGTTTAACACTCTGAATTATTTTGCAGTCATCCAGAGTATATTGATGTTGCTCTTGCCCAGACTGTCTCTGGTAAATAGCAATCGTTCAGTTGATATCTGTTCGGAACTGAAATTCTATTTTCTGTTAGATTGTTGGGACGTGTGGGAACTAGGCCTTAAGTTAGTGTTCAGGGGCTTGGACCCCCCTTTGGTTTTTTTGACATGTGTTTTTTCGCTTGTGTTGTGAATTCTTGTAGTTTGTATCATGGTTATGCTTCGTAAATACAGCTGATTTATGCAAGAAATCGTTTTATTCAATATCCATAGCATTCATGCTTTTTTTTAAGTGGGGTAGAATTCCCATATTTGCTTCAAAGAGAGTCACAGCGCTTATCAAACTTTTTCAACAGGCCAGTGCACTTTTTACGACGCGGACCTTTGTTGTTTTTGTTGTGTTAAGGAAGCAATGAACAGTATGTGTTTTACAGTCAAACCTCATTGTACGATCACCTCTCGTAAGCGACCACTTATCCAAAACACCCAAATATTTTTAGTCAAAGCTTTTTTAGTTATAACCTCTTGTAAACGACCACGTCTTGTAAGTGACCGCGACCACTTTTAAGGATGACGGTTTTAAAATTTTCCATTTCCCCTTCTAAGCGACAACCTGATACAGTAGTCTGATCTTTGTGTTCGCTGTATACTATGCTGCTCAGAGTATGAGAAGGACTTTTAGAAACAACGTGGATTTAAATATATTGTAAACTAAAAGTGACATGTAATACATTCTCTCAAAAAAGTAGATATATCTGGACTTCTCCTTGTAAAAGACCTCCTGCATCTCGACTCTCATAATCGACCACTTAACTCTTCGCATTTTAGGTGTTTAGTTGGTTAGAGTCTTGATTGCAGTGATGAGGGTTGGCATCAAGCCTTCTTCACGTACTTAAGGGAAGATGAAGAAAAAAACAGAGAAGATTCTGGTAGTTGTAGTTGTAGTAAATTGGCATCATCGTCAAAATAGCCTAGTAGTTTCTTTGCAAAAATTCACTGTATTGAAATAACAATTTTCCCATGTTTTATTACGTATCCTCTAACACGGCTTTTTTTTATGCAGAGAAACATCTGAATATGCAAGTGGTTTCTTTACCTATCAAAGGTAATGTAAATAAGTTGTTCATATGTTTATAAGTTCTTGCCGGTGTATTAGTCAATTAATGGAAGTTATAACGTATAACAGTCCCTATTTGAAAGTACATAGTACGACTGTTATGCCGCTGCCTTTCAGTTTGTGAATCTTGCTTTGTTCGTCTTCTTCTGATGGTCTTTTTCAAGTAATCTTTGACCTTATTATGTCTTCCTTGTGTTATATGGAATGGTAATGTTTGGTATCTTTGTTTTTAATTACAGGTTCTTTTTATATTTGCCTTCAACACCCAGTATCTGGAGAAACAACTGAATCACAGGTATATAAGAGTTCTATTGGTTTATCCGTCCTAAAAGGACCTCTCCTGTTTAAAAGGGCTATCTCAGGGGTTTCAATATTGCTGTTTTAAGTCAATTCTTTGCTGAAGTCATTATCAATTCAGTGCCTTTACCCCTAAACAAAATGCTCCTGCATTTACAAGTAGAGTTAAAAAAAAGATACATTTGTATATACCAGACAAATTTCATCAGGGAGCAATAACCATAATAATCTTTTTGGTGATTTCTGGAGGCAATTGGGAATTCGATTGATGCCTCGTTTTAACTTCTTAAAAAGATCATTAACAGATAGCGCGACATAACCCCTTAACATAAGTTTAGAAGAGTGAGGGGTGCATATTATAATTACAGAGCTCTTCGGGACCATCAGCAGAGGGGCATCCCAGTCAGTTGGAATATTCTGTCTATGTTCTGCATCATGGTGAGTCAGTCAAGCTTACCTACTGAAATAAGTTTGGCTCCTCAATCTTTATTTTTGTTGTGCTTTACTTTCATACGCCCCTCCTCAGGCCCCCCTCCCCCATTACAAATGAACTGTCCCCATGAATACTATCAGCCAACCCTTCCCTTACCGACGCTAGTTTAAAGGCTTCCGCTTGTTGCATAAAAAAATGAGAGAGAACGAGAGCGAACTAAACGAGAATTTACATGTACTTTAATTAAACTAAGTTGAAAAAACTAAATTTCTGTACAGTTGCTAAATAGTCTACATAAATTAACCTCGATAGAATTTATTTTTTTCCAAATGTTTACCTTTTTAACTTTGGGTATATTTGAATTTTCCACTGAAGGTTGTTTGATGCACTGCGTGTTACCTACTGTGACCCTGCCAACCACTGATCTACAAAATTATCGCCTGTTCTTCTCTTCTCTCAGTAAGTTTTCTAACTACTATAAAGTTCATTACAAAGCTCGAAATTTGCGTTTAACGCCTGTTGCTTATGCTATGAAATAGATATATCTGACTGAATTAATTGCGATGTCCATTTTGGTGGAGTTTGGTACTGTTTCGAGTTTAAAGAAAGGTAACCTGCATAGCAGCGGTTTTGTTCGGGCGCACGCGCAAACAAGGTTAGTGAGTAGCAAAGCGGCGAGGAGCGCGTGAACGAGCACCCCAATCTCCTCGCGGCTTCGCTTCTCTCGCCCGCGCTAACTTAGCTAGTTTGCGCAACCAGACAAAACCACCAGCTTCGCAGGCTACACTTTCAATCAAGAAAACATAGGCCAGACACTAGCAGGCACATGGCCTGGTACCTCTGAGCACTGAACGATGCTTCTTTGGAACACCTTTGCAGGATTATTCAGTAAATTAACTCTTCATCATTTTATTCATTAGTAACGCGTGTAGAAAATTCGCCGAAAACGGGAATAGTCCTTTTTATCTTCAGCTACTTTAGACCAGCATTATTAATGACTGAATTTTAACTCACTAGATGACTATTTAATGGTGTTTCTTCCTGGTCGCTTCATGCACTTGTTGAACTGTAGTCCAGAACGAGAACCTTGCCATCACATCATCTTACAAGGTAAATCCAACTCTCGGCACTGTTGATCCTAAAAAGTGACACATGGTGCTTCAAAATTTTCTGTCGTGAAATGTATGACTTCCTTATGTTGTTATTGTGCCTTTTGTGCTAATTGTCATCCCACTATGCCACAGTCGAAAGATCCAAGTGGAACTAGAGGTCTTAAGACTTCAGTCCTAAGCATTGAGAAAGTACATTTTAACAACTTTGAAGCTCAGCTCCTGTTCGTGAAGAAAGTTATACTGGAAACATACAGTGGTAGTTGTGTACCAGAAAGCATGCTTAAGATGTCAAGGATCGGCGCAAGGTATCTTTCCTATCTTGAAAATCTGATCCTCTCTGTGCAGTGGGGGTTTCTTAATTGAGCGTGTAAGTATGTGCGGTGTTTACGTTGGGCTACCCTGTATGGTTGTTATCGTAGGCAACGCTATTGGTTATCTTTTTTTTCTCTGAATCAGTTGTGTGCGTCCATTTAGGTGATGCTGTCCCAAAGCTTTCTTCCACGGACGTTTCCTCAGATGAGCCGCGGTTGCTATTGTATCTTAATAAAGAAATTTCTACTTCTTTACAAACAGGTGAAAAAGAATGGTTTAAATTTATTTCTTCTAAACAAGACTAAACTACTTCATTTATCGTATCTTCGTTTCTTACCTTTTCGTTTTTGATTTTTTTTCTGTTCTTTCTTTGAATGTAAGGTTTTTTCCTCTTTTTCTTGACCTATTTTACTTTTTTTTTTTTTACCTAAGGTAAAGTTGTGTCTCTTTTTTTTTAGGGCCTTACATTTTTGACAGCATGTCTGGCAATGCATACAAGTACAATTTTGATAAGGCAGCTCTTGCAGACCTTTTCGCTAGGTATGTCGCACAGCTACGCAGCTGTGTAAACATTTACCGCGCTATGAATATAACTGAGAACCCGAGACCGGGCTGGTTTATCGGATAGCCCACCTTTTCACAAAAACATTGACAATTTTTTTAAAATGTAAATAGTGGTAAGGCGAGATTTCCGACCAGTTGACTGGGCTTTTATAAGGAGGCCCTTACCTTTTTGAACAAAAAGATTTAATCTTTTGGATAGCACATGATTTTTCCACGCGTTTTTGTGGGCTAAGCCCCTTAAATATAAGAGCAGAAGTACTAGCTTCACAGTCCTGGTGGTGATGTTTGACTATTACAGAAGATGCCATTTACTTTTCATTTAGACGTTCTCAGAGTGTTATTAGGGAGCTACGTCAACCGCCGGCAGTGGACTTTTTTTGCATTCTTAGCTTCGCTTTTGCTCAGATTTTCGGACAAACCGTCTTTATAAGCGTGAAGACACTTGGCAGTACGAATTTGCTAGCGTTAAGGACCCCCCCCCCCTGCGTAATCTCCCTATTTATAAAAGGGTGGTGGAGTGATCTTAGTTGATTATTTTTCCATTATTTTGTCTGGACAGGACCCATATGCCAAGTACACGTTTGGCTATACTTCATCTGGCTGTTATTCACTTAAGAGATTCTAACTTAATAAAAAAGGTGAGGTTTCCAGCAAGAAACCCTATTCACGGGTGACCGCAACAGACAATCCATGGGCAAACCAACAAAGAACCTGTTCCCAGGAACCTAACACAATCCTTTGAATACTGTTATTCTCAATTCATGCTTGGATGTGACTTGGTCAAACATTCTGTGTACAATCTTCCTTAATAGGGAGCCTAATCAACGACGACTACAACGGTAGTGAAAGCGTTATTAAAAAAAACTTTATTGCGCCAATTTGCACCCGCTTAATTTGTCAAATGTAGGCGATTTCTCCTAAATTTGAATTCTTCGGGGCCTTTATCCAGCTTCAAAAAGAGAAAGTATGTTCACGTCCTCCATAAAACGTCGAATTCGGAGATTTCATGTCGTAGTCATGTAGTGGACAAAGAAATGTACTAAAAAAAGCGTGCACGTGGAGAGCTGTTGTTGCTCATGAAACCGTCGTCGTCATTGCTTAAGTTCCCTAAAGCTACGGGGAAACGGATGTAACAGCTTCCAACATTGTTGGGCCAACAATGATGGGAGTTGTTGCGCCCGTGTCGGCAGTTGTGAGCAAACGGATGCGACACCTCCCAACAATGTTGGGACCTGCAGTGAATCGTGGGAAGGATACAGCGTATAAGACTTAGGAGACCATTTGTAATGCGCTTGCGTGGCCCTAACAATGTTGTGTGAGCTGTTGGGTGAACTGGGTTAACGGATCCATTGTTGCGCTATCTTTTGGCGATCACGGAACAAAAGAAATGCTGGGAGTTGGCTCAAAAGTTTCACCACAACAACTCCTAACAACAAGCAGCGACATGCAAATGGACACAACATGGAACATCCAACAATGTTGCGTCCGTTTGCACGGGGCTTGATAATGCTGAAAACAGCCGCATTATTGCGTTGGTAATGAATGGCAACAGCAGTAAAGAAAAAGTTTAATAACTGAGTAATTTACTCTGGCTTTAAGAGCAGCGATGTTAGTTTGAGAGGAAGGGACCAAATATTTTGAGATTTGTTTCTTCATTTAGTGAATTGTTAAAATGCAGTTTCTGTAATTTTGTAACTTCCTCAGATTTTTGAGCACCTAAGCCACGACCCTGCAAGTCCAGAGTGTTTAGACCTTCTGCGAGAATATCTTGTGGGTAAGTAGTCACTTTTTGTTTAATTTCAATTTAAGACGGAGACCTGACACTTATGCCCAAGACTGAACGCAGGTTTTTTTTTTTTTAATACAAGCATTTCATGCATGTGTATGACTGGGTTATATCTTTCTTTTTTAACGTGTTTTTCTTGAGGACACTTTGTGATCTATTTTTACACCTCCCTCATGTATTCAGTGGGCTCAAGGGAGGATACCGACGTAATACAGGTTTAACCCTTTAAACCCTAATATCAAAATTGAGATTCTCATTTACTGTCCTTATACCTTCTCAATGGAAGTAGTGGGGAGAATTTGTGGAAATATCAGCTACATTCTTCTTCCCTGATCATGTACTCAATTCTCATGACCACTCTGTTTTCTGAAGCATTGATATTATAAGGAGAAATTTCATACTGATCACTCTTAAGGCTTCAAGGGTTAACTTCATTGTCATTCGACAGGTTCAACGTATGGAACTTTTAGAAGAGAACTGGAAAGAGAAGTAATCACTTTAATTCCGTTCACCTGTGTTGACACCTACAGAGGCCATTTGGAAAAGGTGAAATTTATACTGCACAAAAACACCAGCTGCATGTTCTGAGTCCATGTACATGCAGGTTCTTTACCATAAACAAAAAGTTTCCGGAAAAGCCGGGCGGATTACGACTTTTGGGGTTGTTAAGGGGGTAACGGAACATCTTAAAAGGTAGTCCTGTTTTACCGGACGGAATGTTCCAAACGGAAATTCGAGTTTCATTTCTTCAAAGCCGTCTTTGATACCAGTTCCAGGCTTTGGCTTTCGCGGCCGTTTTTTGGCAGATGGAACTGATTTGAGCAAATGGTAAACGCGATTCCGGGAAGAAATTTACCACGCCTGAATTTAGTTTACCATTTACGCTAACAGTGAACGACCGGAAAACAACCGCAGTTTTTTTTTTTTTTTTCGTTTCCGTTCCTTTTTTTTTTTTTTTATTTTATTTTGAGGCGTTATGTAATGCATAAGCTGTGCGGAAGGTGCGTCACGATCACGTTTTTGATGCTTAAAAGAAATTGTTCAATTCTAATTGGCTAAAAAGGAGTGTCGTCTATAGACCGCAAATTTCACGAGCCTAAATTTTGTTGGTCTTGGAAAAGTTTACTCGTGTTTATTTATTCCATATTGCGCTCGAGATCATATGATTTCCTCTACAAATTCAATATAGAGCAAGCCCTGCCAGAGTGCCACTTGATTGTTCTTTATTCACTTTTTTGCAGGATATCAACAGAAAAAGAATTGCCCAAATTTCCTGCTCGTTTGTAAAAGATAACCAGATTGAATTTCAGGGTGTAAAGGTTTGTAAACATCTAATCAGTCTCTTAATGGAAACCAATCGACCTTCTGCAACAAGACTTCGATCCCGCGTTTGTCTCTGACTTTGTGGTTTTGTTCCTCTCTCAGGGCAAAATGAAACAAGGGGATTTTTGGACAGCTCTACTTCAAAATACAAAGCGACTGCCTCCACGGTCAGTTCCACATCAGTTACGAGCGTATGGTACACATTTCTCTAGTCAGAAGAACCTCTTATTTGTGGGGCCTTGTAAGAGCTGCGTATATAGGCGAATCTTTGTTTACATTTTTTGCCTCATTAGCACATGCCTTGCATTCTCTTGTCAAGCTTTTAAAACAAACTCTCTGAATATCGACAGAGCATATAACTTCAGTTATCTGTGTAAATTTGAATCAGATATACCGAATATTTTCGGAGAAATTATCTTTGGAAACTCGGAACTTTGCAAAGAATGTATGGGCTTATTAGGGAGTTTAAGCAGCAACGTTTTTGAGCGATGCACGTCAACTGGAAGTAAGCGTTTTTCTTTTTAATATATCTTGGCGCTACCAAATTTGTATTACAAGTGTCTTTACTCTTGTAGAGACGATTTGCCCAAGAATTTGCTCAAAATCACAGCTCAAGAGTGCAAAAATGTCACTTCCGGTTGACGTGCGTTGCTCAAAAACGTCGTTGCTGGGTCTCTTTTTTAAATTTAGGCTGATTTAGCAACAGAACGGGAACGTCAATGATGATGGGAAAGAGCGTGGAAAGGACTTAAATCGACTTCCGATGCCAAATTTGCCGCTCTACCATTGGTCAAGCCAGTTGTTTGATTTGCGCGCGCAGTCGTCAACTGACGTTCCCGTTCCGTCGCTAAATCAACCTAATAAACGCTTTTGCAGTTTTTGAGAGCTGCCATTTGCCTTTTTATTGCGTACATAGAGCTGAAAATTGCACAAACTGTTCAAATTAACCAACTTTTTAAACTTTTAATGAATGCTAATGAATTTAACACAAAGGAAATACAAAAATTAACTGCAATATATACAACTGTCCACTTAGTGTTTGGGTGATCACCTCCCACCACCAACTCAGTTGTTCGACCAAGTTAAGTGGTCGCCATCATTAAAAACAGAATCGGATTGGAAAAAACTTGAACAGAATGGCTTGTTTTTAAAGGTTCTAAACTGTTCCAGAGCTTAATAGCTCGATAGTAAAGGGTTCTTTTTTCGGAGGCTAATCTGAAAAGAGGGATGTTCAGTTTTTGGCCACTTCGAGTTGTTTTTGTGCTAACTTGCTCACGAGGTAAGAATTGGGAAGTAAGATATTCAGGGGCGTGACTGGTCATGCATCTGAAGGCCATGATAGCTTGGCGGTTATACAGTTGGTCCTTAACAGGCAACCGGTGTAGTCGCTCTAACCTCTGTGCTAGGCCGTGTGAACTATGTTCTTTTAGGAGAAAACATGCTAGATATTGTTCAATATTTACGTTTAGATAGTTAACCCGGTTTTAACACACCGGTTTCTGCCTTATGCTACATTGTCTTGAATCCTTTAGATAACGACCTTGTTTGCTTTGTATGATTGTAAATTTCTTAGAAGAATTTTCTTTATTTTTCTGTTGATCGCGGATTAAGGTTTCAATTAAAAGTCCCGAATGCTGATTTGTTTGAGCAGGAGTCTGATAGTGACGAGGAGGTGGGTAGAAGTTAGTCTTATGATGCTTGTTTTAGTCGTATCACTTTTGTTTTAGGTAAATTCTGTGCAGAAGAAGAAGATGTCAAACAAATTTCATCAGGGAGCATTAATCATAATTTTTTTTAGTGGTTTTTGCAGGCATGGCATTAAAACTTGAAAAAGCTGGCTTAACTTTGCCAAGTTTCCATCCATGTCCACCCTTGCCATCTCTAGCAATAGACGACATGGAACAGTTTCAATGCCTAAATATGGTCTTATTTTTGGAATTCAGTTGATGTAAAAAACATTTTAGCATTTTTTCAGTGGAGCAAAGGTGTCGCAGTGGTGAGAGCGCTCGCCTCCCACCAATGTGGCCTGGGTTCAAATCCCGACCTGGATGCCATATGTAGGTTGAGTTTGTTGTTGGTTCTCTCCCTTGCTCCGAGAGGTTTTTCTCCGGGTACTCTGGTTTTCCCCTCTGCTCAAAGACCAACATTTCCAAATTCGGATTCGATCTGGGACACACTGACGAGTTTAAACGAGTTCTTAAGAACTCCTAAGTGCTTTGTGGGTGAAAAAAAAAATTAAAAAGATAGCAAATAGTATGAAATAGCCTCTTTAAAAGATTATCATGATTATTATGATGATGACGATGGCAATGTTCATGATAATGATGATTCTAATAAAAGTGACAGTGATAATTGTAAGAATAATGATATTGGAAATTCTGCTTCTTGTTCTTATCGCAAACGGCAAAGGGTTCCACAAAAGTGGCGCAACACGTTTTAACGCTTGATTCCGACGCGTAAAACAATTACCTGTTGGAAAATTTATGAAAAATGGTGAAGAAGAACGAAGAAAAAGAATGATTCTAGTGGGTTTTAGAAAGAGCCGGTCGCTGATGAAAGATGGAGCCTGTTTTTTCAATGATTTCAGTAGACAATAAGGACCAGTTTGAAACTGTTTCGAAACTTTACTGGGAACCAACTTCGGAATTTGATGAATTATTCTAGCTGCAACATTAATTCCCGTCTAAACCATTTAACGGCAGTTTGCGTTGTGAAAATGCATGCAGATAATATGTTTATGTTAATGACGTTATGATTTTAATTGCAGACTGAGGATGCACCACCGGAGACTAGTCTTGTGCAGTCGCTCTACAGAAGACTTTCTGTTTCCAAGTAATGGCATGTTTATTAATTCCCTTATACATAGTAAACAGCGCGAATTCCTCCCTTCAAAGTAGCTCGTCGTTTGCTATTCTCGACAAAAATATTCTCTCATGTTGGAATCCGCCACTATGAAAATCAGAAGGAAACTGGTGCGAGTTAATTTTCGCAAAGACTTGTGGGACTGTTACAAGGTACAAGACCAATAGCTGATTGGCGCGTCCGAATTAACGATCCCAGAAACAATTGCGGGGCATATTTCAGCTCCAGTTTCCTCCTCGGTTTTTAAGATGGCGAATAGACCTTATTCAAGACACCCGCCATCTTTGCACGCGCTTAAGGAATGATGGGAGAGCAATGATGTCACGTGGTTTCTCAGGGGGCAAACAAAAAATGAAATTTGCCAATGCAAGAAACCTTAAAGTGGTGAATTAACAGGGTCTTTCCTTCCATAGGCGGCTTTCTCGTGCGGGAAGTAGCGAGTCTCTTTCCTCTCATGGAAGCAACAGTAAGTGTTAATGACTTTTTTGACTCTTTTGCGCATTTATGGTAGCTTACTAGCAGTTTTATTGAAAGTGAGGAATTATATCAACAACTAAGGTTAGGCGGAACGAGAACCTGTATTGATGTTTGTTATCTTCCTTATAACCAGGAAATAGAGATTCCTTCGATACCACAGAACAACGCAGATCAGTTTTTGAGATCAAAAAACAAAATTTGGTGAGTATGCCACACATCTTGTACGTATGTAATATGCAGAGAGTACGAGCATGTTGACTGGCCTACTTTACTATCCTGTGAATACAGCCGATTCTCATCGCTCTTCATCGCTGGGGACGCTTCAAAGCGTGCCTGGCGCCGAGGAGCGCTGAGAGGCGGCTGTATTCACAGGTTTCTCCTGTACAGCATACTATTCAATCCATCCTCAACACCTAGATGGTAGCCCCCGGTCTTGTTGTTCACAAGCAAATTAACGCTTTCACGGGATAAGGCTAGGCTTTTAATTTATTTAAGGGCTTTTATTATCACAGGGCAGGACTGACAAGACTTGGACCCTAGCAGAGAGAGAATTTTCCGAGACTTCGTTTTCGTTTTACTCTTCCCCGCCCTGAAAAAAATCACGGTGAAATGGGAAATAGTTCAGCAGCAGTCTCTGGGTTGGCGATTATTCCAATCTAACTTCCAATCTTTTACGACGAGCAGGGCAGCAATTAATTTTGATGAATTTCAGGGTTTTGGTACACCTTTTTCTTGTCTATATTTTGCAGACTATAGATCGTCTGGCATCTCATTTACAAAACCATTTACCAAGGGAAGCTAAAGTTAAAATACAAAATATCGCTATTGAATACGTCAAGTGCCAGGTGTGTATACTTATCAACACATTCAAGCTATCCACCTTTAAGCTTCTACTTTAATCGAATTTGACTCAGCAATGGAACATTTGAGTGTCTGAGAACCCAGGGTTGCTAAGTGCGCCAATTTCAAGGGAGTCTGGGTCAAGTCACAAATCCATACGAGCGGATGTAAAATCACGATATCTGATTGGTAGTTCTGCTAGCTTGATGACTTTAAGCTGGACAGTAGTGTCAAAGATATAATTTCCTAAACATGTTCAAGCTATTAAATTCAATTGTCTTTAATTAATTACTTTTACCCATTTACGACAGAATAATACAACAATATGATGTAAATACAGAAACTGTGTAGTAAAGATAAAGTTTTCAAAAAAAAAATATTGACAAGAAGCTCAGGGACGAATAATTTGGCAGTCAACATTTTATTTTCGATTGTTGTTGTTGTTGTTTTTCGTTCGGTTCCGCCGAAAGTGCCTTTGGCTTGCTAATGTTTTCAATTTTTTTTGTACTGCGCAATTTATTAATCGCTCCCTTTTCATCCTCTACAGACTACTTTCAATTTTTCTTATCTCTACAGGCTCGCCAATCGGAGCAGCTGCTTCGTTTGTTTAACCAAGCTTTGGAGTTCACTGATAACCCGTTTACTTTGCCTCTGTAAGATTTGCTTTTATTTATTTTTTCAATCAACGTGTTTTTGTAAAATTCAACAACCGCAAAAGCCTAGCGTTAAAACAGAAAAACTCTCGAGTGCAAGTTCTTAACAATAGTGATCTTAAGATAGAGGTTTTTCGGTAGTTCCGGCTAACCGCTAACGTCAAGAAGTCACATGACTAGTACCTTGCCGTCAGGTTTGGGGTGTGGGGTTCACAGTGTGTACGGCGAGACCACGCTCTAGAGGTAAGTGATTTACCGCAAGGTTTTTTGCGTTCTAAAACATCACAATCCCACGTTTGAGAGGTTATATTACATTTTAGAACTCTTTTGCTTACTAATTATCGAATTCTTTTTCATCTGAACGTAATCTTGAAGACGATTTCTCAGCTAAATATGGCAGCCCCGAGCAGCAACCCGCGAATCTTATGTCCCAAATATGGGCAGACGGCTAATATAAAACCGCTAACCGCAAACCGTAAACTGCGGTCTATCGTTTGCGGTAAGATAGCCAAACCTCGTGCGTAAGGTCTCAAATAACATGAAAAAGCCGGAAACCGTTGTACAGGTTAAAAATGGAATACCGGTTGAGCTTTGAGTCCCTCACACGTTAAAAGATCTCCGTTGCTATGGTGACATAAGAATTCGCGCCTTTCCCAGTAAAAAATGTTGAAGTGAAATTGCTTGGTATTTCATAGGTGTTTTAATGAACAGAACTTTGCAAAGCAGCTTGGAGACACAAAATGTTCTCTTCTCGTGTTGAAAAATATTTCAACAATTTATATTTTTCAACACTCGAACAGAAACTTTGTATCTCCGCGCGACCATGTGATATCCCCTGTTTATCTCATGTTCTATTGAGTGGTTTAAATTCTCCTGGATAGCTTGTACCCCTGGGTAGTTTGTACGTCTTCTACTTGTAAGCATCCTTTTTTTTTTTTTTTTTTTTTTCAGCAGACCCTTAAGGACTTTGTTTGTTTGTTTGTTTGCCTTGTTGTTTTTAATGCAGTCGGTCTTATTGCAGATCTATGCGTGGGACAATGCGTGAAGTGGTTTATTTTCAGTTGGTAGAGAGATATTGCACAGCGGTCTCTGAGCTCAATTTTCCTTTTAGTACTGGTATGTTTCTGAAAATAATAGTAATAAAAAATCAGTCATGCAGGTATTCAATCTTGTTTTTACTGTTATTTTCATCGCGAATTGTCAGAGAATGAATGTCCTTCCTCAAATAGAATTGGCTACCAAATCTCTCGATCAGTCGAATAATTTTAATGAAAATGAGTACGATTAAGTGGTACCTCATCCACAAGGCGAGGTTTCGGCGTCGACCACATTACAGATCGTATTAAGAACTTTCCTTTAAAGGCGTCCCCGATTAGTAGGCTACAGCTGTACGTGTAGCCAGCTGGAAGTTTTGACACGTTAATAAAGTTGCATGTTCAGCTCAGTTGAGTTCACAACTAAACACTCACGCGGCATATGCAAAAAACAACGACAACAACAACAACAAAAAATAACACTTTACTGGGATGCAGTATCAATGTCGTTGTTTTACATTGCAATTTACAGGGTTTCGTTCAAGTATGACCTGTCTTGGATTTAGATGCTTGGATCGAAGGTATTAACTATTTCCCATCTCCCTAAATACGTGTATGCTGGTAGATCTTAGACTGTGGATAATCTTTGAGTATTTTAATCGTTCTTTTCATGCAGAATGTTTTTGCAGTACGTGGATAATGGCGTGTTACATTTGACGAAGAAATTTATTTCTCGTCTTGTTGAAGGTACCTTAATGTTAGTGTTCTCTTCCGGTTTTATTTTTCGTTCTGTTGAGGTTTTCAAATCACCTTGCCATCTTTTTGTGGCCATACTCAACAATCAGACAATCTCATCACAAGGGAGGTCACAGCTTAGTAAGCTGTAACCTCCCTTGTGTGAACACTACTGATCAAGTCACTGTAGATGAATGTCCTTTTTATTAGAGGAAGATTTCCTTGAAAAGAAGTGCTTTTCTTTCGCAGAGTTTGATGGTGAAAGGGAGGAAGAAGATTTTGTCTTTCAAATCATTTGTCGCCTGAAACACGTAAGTCAACTCTGTTAAGTGACGAGTAAAGATACTTAAACAACATGGGGAATGTGTACGAACTTGCGGAACAAAGATTTCTGGAATCGTTTGGGGCAGGGACAAGGGTTAGTGACGATTTTTTGATTGTGTCCAAAGGCAACCATTAGCCAATCATTACTTACACTGTCCAACGAACGATCCAACACTGAAATCATTGCGCCAAAAGCTTTTCCCAATTCTCCAGCCAAGAATTTTTTGGACATAACGAGCTTCTTGTTTTTTCGTGTGGTTTTTCTCACGTGCAGGATGCCGCCAAAGATGCCTTACTGCATTGGGAACACCCATTCAAAGCCAGGTGATTTGATAATTGTCCCATTGTGACTTATCCTGATATGATTACCCGCTATAAGAAAAAGAAAACAAATTCATTACTGTCATTTAACCGTCATGACTTCTTTGACAAGCTAACACCTGCGCTTTTCCTAAAAATAATTTGCTTTTTTGATTTTGTTAAAAACGTTTCTTACAGCTGGTCTTTGTTCAGCGAGCCACGGTAATCTTACGTGTATTATACAGCTTAACAGACTGAAATTAACGTCTATTTTAACCTTTTTTAGGTTTTTTTATCATCATTGTTTATATTCTGAATATTTACGGACATCGTAATTAGCCGTAGCTTTTTTTTTTTGGTACCTTGAAGTCTATATCGATTTCTTTATGTTTGTTGTCAGGTATCTTTCCCAGCGGATTGTGGAAGACTTGTTGATGACAGACAGTCCTGGAGGTATTGTATTTTTGTGTGTATGTTTGTAATAGTTTGTTTGCTAACAATATAGTTCAATGACCACACATTAGTGTAATGACCAAAGACCACAATCGGAAGGACAGCCTCAAGTACATAAGGTGTTTGAATATAATTGTGCTGCATTAACTGGTAAATAATTAATGACATAAAATCAAGATAGAGAAATATCTCCAGTTCAATGATGAAGTTCTTGTGAGCTGTTCACTAGCTTAGTTTTTGAAAACGAACACAGACTGATAGTAATGGGAAAAGTTGGATTTGACTCCAACAAACTGTGGTACCTCAGCTGTCCCTGCGTGCCTGAGTCGACTAACATCAGCGCATGCATTTTCAGTAATCAAACAAACGTCATTTTGTACTGAATGATCTTTTAAACACCAAAAAAGTAAAAGACTCAAACGCCTTGGAGAAAGTACAACGTAGAGCATCCCATATTGGGCTAGACATTGTCCTTAAATGGCCAACACTTAAACAAAGAAGATTATTTTCGTCGCTTACCGAGTGTTATAAGACACTAAACAGACCTAATGGACTAGATGCCACAGTATTTTTTATGTTTGCACGTGATTTTCGACCCTCAAGAGCTAATCACCGTTTTAAACTTAAGTTTGCATCGGCAACTTTAAATAGTTTTAAACATTCTTTTTTTATACGCGTAATCGATAAGTGGAATTATCTACCCAAGGAAATTGCTGAGGCGAAAAATTTGAACATTTTTGAGAACGGACTGACATGTCATCTTGCAAATTTTTCTAGTGAACACTAAGTTCTTCAAACGTGTAATGTATTATATGTTTTATATTTAATATTTTAAACGAAATAAAGGGAGATGTAAAGAATCAACCACAAGAGGACACAGAAAAAATCTGAGCCCCAGATGGGATTCGAACCCACGTCCCTCCGTGTTCTAGATCGGATGCTCTAACCCCTGAGCTACTGAGGACTCGTTGGCGAGCAAGGGTAATTTTTGTGGGTTAGACTTGCGAACCGCATCTCGCAGTCACACAGTCCATCACAAGCAACACATTAAGGCTTAACTGTATCACACAGTCACATTAATAGCAAGAAATATTTTAAACAGTTGTCAATAATTAGTGTTCTTAATTTATTTTATTATCAGGAGATAAACTAGAAAGGGATGTCCTCTATGGATTTGTGAATTACATTATTAAACAATCACATGTCTGATCGATGGTTTATCAACAGGTGCGCGTGAGAATTTGGATTACTCATACAGTAGCGCAAGAGACGCCACTTCTAATGGGAGACCAGCAAGTTTGTCGAGTAAGTCACCCTCTTTTAAGTAGTGATAATAAAGGGTTTCATGCGTCCTTTTTATTTTCTGGAACTGGCAGTAACAGTTCAATTTAAGTTGGCTCCGTTATTTAAAGAAATCGAATTGATGGCTCGTCTTAACATAGAGCAATCCTTTGTCGAAATTCCAAACCAATTTCACAGCTGAATTTCAAAGGACTTTATGTTACGGCACTCTGCGTCAAAAATTTCACTGGAAGTTCTTTGGCATAATTTTTTTGATTACATCAATAAAATCTGATACCAGAAATTTCTGTCAAAAATATCAACAAAATTCTTGACTATATTTCTTTGAAATTAAGCATTAATTGCGAAAGCAAATATTTAATTACCACCACTAAAATCGAATTATTTCTTATGATAGTCGTAGTTCTCTGTAAAGTTTCGTAGTAATTGCTTTAAAACCGAAAAAGTTATGAGAAAAAGTTTGTTATAGTTCAATGCGCCTTTTAATAACGGAGCCGCCTTAAACAGCAGACAAATGTTGACGACAGCGTTCAATGAACGGTTTTACAACACGACAGTACTGATTCTTCACATTCACTTGAGTTGTCTCTAGAGTGAATGCTACCGGTTCAGAGGCGAGAACCACCCCCCTCGTCAGCGTATATAATAAAGAGCACCACTGGAGATCATTGATACTGCAGCACAAGGTTCTATCCTTATAGTTTTCTCGATCTTTCAGTCTCCTCAGATGGTGATTCCGATGTATTTCGTCCACTTGCCACTCTGATGTCAGCCCTAAAGAAAGGTGGTAAGTGAATTGCTCACTCGCTTGTTTTCCCATGAAGGCAGACTGGCCTATTCATACCTGTATATATCTAGAAACAATCAGACAAAGAAACTTCAAGATTTGCATGGAATTTATTACCAATCCTGGCAAGCTATTTTAAGCGCTTTATGTTTGCATCAAGACCTTGGTTCTCCGGTGTATACCTCATCATTTTTAGGTATCCTGTGTGAGTGTGCACTTACGCGCAGTATTTTATGTTTACCAGTTTAAGTTTCTAAGGTATGGGGCCACGAAATGTTTTATTGTTTGGGTTCTAGTGGTTTATCTTTTTATTCGATTCTTATTTTAATAAGAATTGAATTAATTAAAATTCGACTTTGGGCATCCGGTTATGATCTGTTATGTTTCTGTTTTTTCAGGCCATTTCTTTGCTACACTTAGAGTTGTCGTCCTAGCTCTTTTCTAAGGGGACTTGTATTGCAGTTAATGAGCAAAGTCAGAAATGACAAATTTAAACTGGAAAAATTCCATGCCATAAACGTAGGATTCATGAGTTTCACTGTAGCTTGTTTATACTGCCTCATCTCTCTCGTAATGTGAACCATTTATTGTTATACTTACAGCAGCGCAGATTGACAAGCAATCGGTTGTCTCAAATGAAGATCTCGACTACATAGAGATGCGTGCTTTGTTGGAAACACAGAGAGAAACTGTTGGCAGCTTAGGAACAATTCCATTCTAAAAACATTTCTTAGCTGGGGAATGTAATTGCAACAACACAGAACAACAGGATAACTGAAGCGAGGATCCAGCACTTAGGATGTTACGGCGACTCACGTAGGTGGAGACGTATGACATTTCAGACTACGACTTGCTTTGCTTCGAAGGAATCACTGTGACCACTATTGTCATGGACAAGGTTATCTGTAGTTAACATTTTAAAGCTCTCAGCGTCCACGTGCGAGGAGACCTCAATTCTCCTTTGATAATTTTTGATTTCGAAAAGTTTTCCTTTCGTTGTGCGACTGAATTGGCAGCGAGTTTCTGATTTCTTGCGTTAAAACAGGGCTAAAATAATAGTGTGCTTTAGCTACAAGAACGAGAACGACTACGCGTACGAGATTTGACTCTTTTTTTTTGACGTTTTTTCGCGTACTCTTAAAAAAATAGACTTTACGGAACGCTGCATCATATTTTTTTTTTTTCACGAGAAACGTAAGCACTGTTATCTTTATTGAAGGAGGTTAAGCCCTCTCCCGATCGCAAAATGATCAAACTTCTAACATTTGATAACTTGTTTCCGCCACTTCAACATTCTCGCTAAAACTCGTAGTAAAGTGACGACGGCTATCTCGTTTTCCCGCCAAAATGACGCTGGCTCACGCGTGAGCACTGGTGAGTATTGAGAAAATCTCGTACTCGTAGTCGTCCTCGTCTTAGCATCTAAAGCTCTCTGATAACAACGACAACGAAGACGATTTTTTTTACATGAATATCACAGTAAAGATGTAACCACCCGCAAATAAGTACAGCTGGTTTATATTATTCATTCAAAGTATTTCTCCATTTTTCATTGGCTAAAATCCCACGCATAATTCATCATAACTAGCTACTGTCGGCCAAATGTGGAAGAGTTTTGCGGTATATGAAAAGTGACGTCAATTGTGCAGCATAATTGTCAGAAAACTGAACACTTAACCGAGAAGACCTGGGGACGAGGTTACGTTGTTTTGCTAAAGAGTACAAAATTGCGTTTTGTGGAGGACGTAAACACAGACAAAGACTTTCTTTATCCTTTCCTGAACTTCGTTAGAGTCTTTTAGAATTTAACTCCAGAAAAAATTGCCCACATTTGACGAATTGAACGAAATGGAATAAGCGCGATAAAGTTTGAAGCAGCGCGAATTCAATTTTTAAGTGACGTTTTCGTAGCCGTCGCCGTGGTTGTTCCCTAAGCTCACGAGCTAGGTAAAACGTCTATCGAAAACTGATTCAATATCGTATCCGTAGTGAAAGCTTATATGGTCCCCAGCTGAGCAATGTGATGTCAAATTTAGTTTTATCTGTCGTACAAAGGCAACGATGGAACCAAAAACGTTGTAATTATTTCCACTTAAAATATTAAAGTATAGAAATGACCAAGAAATTTCATTATTTCACAATGTAAATAGTGCAATTAACAGAGATTAGGAAAAAATAGATTTCATTTTATAATTATTTATATTTATAGATTTTATAATGCTGAAGATGTATGAGTGTTTTTATAAAATATATTGTAAGAAATTCGTTTTTGTGTCTTTCTTTTAATTTAGCCTGTCCCTATATTGCTAACGAGATTTTCGGTTTGTTGTTAATAGCAACTGGAAATTGTAGTGAAATAGTTTCTTATTTAGAGAGTCATTTTTCCATGTAACTAGCCACATTTTTAAAAAAATCTTAATGTCACTAAAGGTATAACCAAATTACTATTTACGCGCCCTACCTAGGTGTACCATCAAAAAATTGCAGTTTAAATAAAAATTCATGGAAATTTATTTTTATGTTAAAAGGTGTTTTACTGTGTTGTATGGTTTAATTTTTAAGGTGCTTTTCTCACACCAATCATAAAACTCTTTTCACCTCCAACTAGAGCGGAATTTAGATAGTGCGCAAAAACAAAGAGTTTTATGAACTTGTTTAGGTAGGTGTCTTCCGCAAATAGAACTTGATTGATTAAAACCGGTTTGGGAAACCGCAATTAACACCATGTTGGAAACCGGCTGAGAAACGATTGGCAAGCAGGGAAGAAAATATTTGTAATTTTATTGTCCTTGGGCTAATTTGAGTAAAAGGTTTGTGTTGTTTGGTTACATTCTTATCTCGTTCTGCTTGTGATAAGTTCTGATCACAGTGTTTTTCAAGTCTCTTACATTCTACCAGTTTATAATGTTTTTACTGGATAAATCAAGAAATTCTGTAAGTAAGATTTCTTTTTTCTTTATATTTTGAAACGGATTTGCTATTGAAAAATCTATTTGTACCATATGTAACAAATTCCGTCTTTACAAACAATAGGTGAATATGTGTCGCGTTGCTAAAACGTTCTAGAGAAAGTCCCACAAATTTACTTTCACCAGTAAGGGGTTTTATTTTCTTTCTCTTGGTTTCATTAGGCTAAGCGATTAGTTTTGATGATATTTTAATATTGTTTTCATATACCAAGGAGAAATAAAATTTTTCCCATTCAGTTAATCGATTAACGTATCCAACACAACCTTGACACATCGAAAAGATTAGATTTTGCTAAAATCCGTTGCTATGGAAAATCAAAACCTTTTAATAACAGAAGAAAAACATAGTTTTTACTGCGCTTTCTTAGAATAGCTGTTTTCGTTTACTTTCTATCTCTTTCTTTATCCTCTCAGTGAAGCGATTTTAACTACTTCTCTTTCTTGTTGTTTGTTTGTTTTGTTTTTGCTTTTTTTTTTTCAGCTAATTGATAAGCTAGCCAGGGCGATTAGTCGTATTCACTTATTGTTTAGCCGGTTATTTCAAGACTTAGGTCATAACATAAACTAAATATATGTTCTTCTTTCTTATTTACCAAAACCCGGTGCTTGGCCGAGCACTTCTTGCCCATTACCTTTCGAATCGTTTTCTTTACCACCATCAAGGTCATCACGAATACCAGCACTCCTTTTCACAGAACTTTAGAACTCGTAACGAAGCGTGCGGGAGGCTGCCATAGATCCAGCCCTTTACGTTGATCGGTATCAAACCATGTGGCTATCTCTCGAATTAACTTTTTGTTACTTAATTATCTTTTTACTAAACACGGTACTATACGCAAGGTAAACGTCGTTGTTTCTTCCAGCGAGGAATAAGATGTTGAAGTGTTTTTTATCTCCACCGCTCGCAGTAAACAGCAAGAAGCACAAATTCGAGGATTAGAGATTATTGCCTAACTCCTGGACTTGTATCCGAAAATAACTGCACAATTGAGAAATGTGTGGTGGATACACGCTCTGGTCTCTCTGATCCCCTGATTCTCTCTTGTGCTAAGTGCCTGGAATCCTGAGATTATACTCGTGCGGCTAAAAGCCTTCAAAAGATGTTTCGACGACTCGCCTCGAAGGTTTACCTGCCTATATATTGATTTATCGAAAAGGATCCCAGAATAAGACAGGCACGAGTCCAAGCTTAACTTTTTGTTTGTTTTCAGTTAGAGGAACTGAAGGAAGTGTCCCATACTGCACAGGAAGCGAAGCTAGACAGAGAGCTACTTCGTTTTGAGGATATGCTCGAGTTGTTTCTTGTTGATAAAGACATGTTTTTGGAGGATCTCTACAGGCGGCTTAAACAAGTTACTTCCCTGTGGAGATCGTGGAGGGGTCAAAGATTGCGTGACGTGCCAGTAACCCACCTTGTGTCCACAAAACAGGTAAAGACTGCAATTCGTGACATTAGAACTTGGGTAAATTGAAGTGCTGATGTTGACATGCCCTTTTCCCTCTCCCTTTCCATTGGAAGAGAAAAAGGGAGGTACCAGAGCAGAGTGATCCAAGTTAGGTGTCCTTGATTGTGGGTTGGGAAAAAAAAGCTAAAAAAATTATGCTCATCACTTCAGGGATGTGCACCTCATGATTGAGTGCCATATAGTCTCCACTTTGCGCACCAAGAGGAGGCTGGACATAAATTTATGAAAAATATATGTTAAACTCTTGCTCGGCCCGTTTAAAGTTCGCGCGGACAACAAAGCAAGAATTAAACATCCCTTTTTAGATCAACAAGATACTCGTCAATACTTTTAACATGTGATTTCCTTTATTAAATTTCTTGTGTTCGACCGCAACACCAAGTTGAGTAAAAGCCTAAAATAAAAGAGCTATAATTTTGTGCCTTTTCTGTTTAAATCTATAGGTAGAAAACCTTATTTGCTGGGAAAAAAATCTCCCAGGGAAAAAGACGGAGGCGAAGTTGAAAGTTGGCAAGAAAAGACCAGATGACATGTTGGTTAGATTTCTACAATCCTGCAAAGAGTCCCACCAGCTCTGTAGACAATTTTTTTTCTCGATATACACACCTCTTCACAAACTTTTCGCTGACGAAAGAGCCGCGTCTATAGAAAAGGAACTGGAACGAGTCCTTAAACAGTGGAGCTCTCTCCTCGTACCAGGCCCCATTAATCACAGAATGCTGAGCCCAGAGAGCTCCGAAGCAGTTTACAATATGAAGATCACAAACAAACCACGTGACACGCGATTTAACCTCATTTTGAGACTAGTGCCAGACTTTGCCGTGAAAGGTTATAAAGTTCTCTTTCTTGCACGTCAGTGGAGAAATATGTTGGGTTCATCTGGTTACTGGAGGGAGTTGAAATTCATCCACAGCAAGAAGCAGTGGGCCTCAAGGCCTGAACCCTCCTACTCAAGTGTTTGTAGAAGTACATTCCATAAGTTAGAAAAGGAGTTGACCTGTTTTGGAGAGGGCGAGATGACGGAGTCAGAAGGTCGTGTAATGAGAATAGGCGATCGAACAGCATCACGTGACAATGAAGTGCTTGGAACGAATATGAAATTTCATTCGCTAAGAGAAACCGATGAGAGATTCCCCTGCTTGGCCTCATTTAATTTAGACATGAACAAGAAACGAAGAGAATTTTCAAGGATGGATCTAAAGCGAAAACAGGTCAAAGTACCGGGAGTCAAAACAGAAATTCTCGATAGGAAACTAAGATCGCGTTACACGGCCGAGAAAACCGTAGAGGGCCCGTTGTTCCACACTTTGGCTGTTTCGAGGACGAAATGCTGGGGTTCAAGAAATGAGATTTCAAGCAAAAAGCAACAAAATAACTTGGCTGATCATCAATATCTGAAGTCACTCCAACGCTCCCAAACAAAGTGATCATCAGAGAAGCTATTGCGAGGTCATTCAGACTATAGGGTATCATGTTATTCCAAATTTGTGCAGTTACTCACGTTTTTGAAAGGCGAGGAACTTGTTTAGTTCTTATCGACTGAAATAGATTGATCTAGATTTAGTGACCAGCCTTTTCAGTAAAACCTGGGTTTGCAGGGGGTTTTCATCAGTTTTCACGGGCTCATAAACCAGATCTTAGTCGATGTCCTTTCAAAGGGCGGGAAAAACGCACAAGGTGGGCTAAAATGCCTTCGTTGATTGATTTATCTCGGTCATGTGCGCTTTCTCTAGCGTCGCGTGGAAGAGAGGGCCTAAACCCGACTAAACCTTCAATTCATCATCGCAACATCCGCTACACCAAGAAATTGCAAGTTTTTTAACCTAGAAATCTGTGTTCACGATTAGCCTCCGCTGCCAGAAAGTAAAGAATTTGAAGACTTTCTGACGGTCTTCCAAGACGCATTAATGTAAGATAAAGACAAGCACGTGTAAATCATTACTATAAGTTTTGATTACACTCTAAGCTATTGTAGCTTTCGTAAAGCGCCTTACACATTTACTTCCTTTGGCTTCAAATATATAACAACCTGGTAATTAACAATGTCATCACCTTTACATCAGCAAAAAATAGTCTTTATCCTACAAAAACCATTGAACAGGAACCATTTTTGGGATAATACATCAAAATAACGAACGTATAGAAGAATGATTAAAGGTTTTCTTGTACACTGTTAAAATAATACGTACATTCACCTACTGGGTCATGTTGCTGTTATTGTTGTTCTCTACTGGTAGTATTATCACATTCCTAGCCTTGTGAAATTACACTGAAATTCTTTTTGAGTGTTTTCTTATCTACTTTTGTATCTAGTAAAGGTATCTACTTAAGTTGAAGTGAGCTGTTTCATTTCTCTAAAACGAAAAAAAAAATTACACCCGAGGGTGAAATGAAACCGATTTTGGCTTCTATTCTTTTGAACACTATAATGTGTCTAAATATAACTCTCTATGAGCCTTTAACCAGTTATTGCTAACTTTGGCTTACACTAGTTTGAAAAACTTTGGTTCTGCCTGCTTCTTTCCCAGCCTGTTTAATTTCCACGAGGAAAGTTGTTAAGCTGCTGGAAGAGCAGACTACACTTACGTGCAGCTTAAGATGTTTGATTATCCACTGAGACCATGTACAATACGCCATTTCGAAGTTCCTCCGGGCCTCTGTATCAAAACGAGATTAAGTGCTCAGCCTTAGATATGGAAATGAATGTTCATTCTCATGCAAATAAAACTCAGTTTCACAAGAAAGGTTGCGCACTTGGCCTCATTTTGAAAGTGAAGGTTTTTGGAACTCGGAGTGGCTTATTTGTAACGTTAACGTTCTTAACGGAATTTTTCCTTTGATTGTTTGTTTTTGTTTTTGCATTTTTGCATATGCATTCATACAACAGTAAACAGGGAAAAATGGGAAAAAAAGTTTCCTTGAATAAAAAGGGGTGGCCTGAAATGGTTAAACAAACATATCGAACTAAAAAGGTCTCAAAACAAAAACGTGGTAACGTGATGACTTGCAACGGTAAACTATGTAAAAAATAATATATAAATTTATAGTTATATTTTTTAGGGAGTTTTTGCCTTCACGTGCACATTTTTTCCAAATACGTAAAAAAGTGAATATCCTTAAAGATCTTGAAACCTTTTGTTTAAAAGATTGCGCAAAAGATTAGAATGTCGTTTGATCATGAAGCAGTGCTAGCGAATGTTGCGGTAATCTCAGCGAAAATCTTCATGAAACATGTTTTGTTTAAAACATAGTTTTTGATAACGTTTTTCTTGGTGTCTATTCGGGACCAGATATCTCTCTGATTGAAAGAGCACAAGAAGCTGAAAGTAGTCAGGTATATTGTTGCTAAGACGTTAATGTCTCACTGTAATTTCTAGTGGCTTTTTTATATGTACAACATTATGAACAGTAAATGTAAATAATTCCGACAATGACCCATGGCCTTCTGCCGAATATATGAGTGCACTGAAGGTTTGCTATGGCACTCTTGACGGATTGATTCCCTACTGTAGTGTAGGCACTGGCTTTGGTGAAAGCAGCTGGAAAGCAAATAAATTAAAAGAAATTACGTTTTATGTTTTCTAGCATCGACTTAACACTGACAACATGATAGCTATTGACAGAACGATAATCATGTAAAACTAAGCTTTTGTTTATCTTCAACTGCCCATTTACACTGTAGCTCCATATCTTGACAGAATAAATAGAAAGAGCCAACCCCCTAACCCCGAAATCAAGGATGGAAGCTGTCGTGAATTGTCCTCATTAAAGTTTTCCTCAACAAGTTTCAAAACCAACTTCGCACACCCACAACCCGTTCTTAAAAGAAAACCGTAACTAACGAGTGGCACGGATTTATATATCTGAAAACAATACTTCTGTTATCATGGTTGTAGTTTTAGAAGTTTACTTCACTGTTTATTTTTGAATATTCGAACATCATATTATGTCAATTTTATAGCATTTACCTTAGTTCCTTTAAAAACTCTTTCGGTCTGACGGGTGTATTAAGAGGGATCCGAAGACCCGAGTCCAGTACCCGAATACTTTCCGTTTAAGTCTTACCTTTTAAAGCTTTGATTCGAACATATCCACGACACTGTCCTTGATGTGGTTTCCTAGAAAGGGAAGGAAATTTAATCATTATTGTTCATTCAAATTTCTTTCTCTGCCCCTAATAGACCATTTTCGATATACTAAAATTCACTCTTGGCTCCGGCGTGGGGGAATAAAACAAAGAAATGTGTTACTCATCACTGAGACAACCCGCAGGAGCTGACCAAATTTGGAAGTGAGAACATTACACCATAGTTGACGTCAGTCACTCTGACGTCGATGATTTTATATTGCAATTATTGACGTCGTACAAGACCGCGGCACGGTAGCTAATATCTGTCTTGGCGTTTAATACTGTAGAGCTCAACAAAAATGCGAGACTTCACGGTTAAACTGTTTATGTCGCTCTCGGTAATTTTTGGACGCTTATAAGTATTTGCAGAAACTCGTAAGGGGTTAACCCCTTTGAGTTTCTGGTATTTGATCAAAGATAACAAGACAGAACAATACCCACGGCTCCCAAATCAAGGTCTTTTTTTGATACGTAGTCTAGCACATTAATACGTAAATTATAAATAATTCAAGGAAAGAAAACAGACAGATTCACTTTCTTAGTATTATGGCCCCACATTTTTAAATAGACTAAACATGGGGTAATAAACTTTTTGTCAGCTTGTGGCTTGGATAAAAAATTAATATTAGTGACTTTGTACAACAACAGTTAATAACTCAGCGAATTTTGACTATGGGGCCAGTTTAGGAAGCATTGTGAATAATTTCAGGAAAAAATTGTCAGATTTTCTTTTTTAAAAGTGATGGAAAATATTAAATTCAATACATGTTTGAATAATAACAAATGCCCCATCCCAGGTAGACGTTTATTGGTGGCAGCGGCCCCAGTGATCGAGAACACACGACTTCACATACCGTACGCCCAATAAATACCCAAGGGAATGGACTTGCCTGGAATTATGGAACCATTAGTGTTTAATAAAAGTCAGCTTAACTTACTAATTTCTGGTAAACACGCCTTTTCTTTACACATGCACCTTCCCCCAGCGAAAAATTCGAGAATATCTTCTAGTCTTTCATCGGGTTTGCACACTGGGTTTTTTGGTGTTGTTTTACATAAAGGCCTGCACCGAGTTTTCCCATTCTTCCTACAACGGCATTTGAGCCTGCAATCTTTGGTGATGAACACGCGACCACGCCTGTATTGCCTACCGTCTACTCGACAAAACTTTTCCTTGGGAACTAAAATGAAATGATAATGTTAGAAGAAGTTTAAAATCACAATACAGACAAATCCGGATTTGTTAAACCCACTGGAAAAAATGATTGATTCAAATTCATGATGAAGTAAACCTTTGTACTCCAGTAAGAAAATCAAATATCCCAGGGCCGAAGTAATTCTGATTTCTGACGCCGCATTTACCAGGAAAGCCAACCGTCCTAAAATATCACTAAGAACACAGCATCCTGTTGGATGCTGTGAGTCAATTCGTCATTGGGAGGGAACAAATCGCTAATTCTAACTAGACAAGTTCCATTACTACAAATACTACAAGCAACTTCGTGGCCCAAAGCGAGAACTCGATTTTCCATTGCAAGTCCTGCATAATGCTGGTAAGATTAAGACTATTTCAGAACGTTTGGAGAATTTCAAAGTTTTCCCGATGAGCTTAATTGTCTAAGAACATCCCAGTCTACTAATACAGCGCCTCTAGAAGGCTCCTCTTTGCTGAGTGGCGGGAAGCGATAAAAGGCGGCCGATGTATTTGCAGACTCGGTTCACCCTATTTTTCTTAAAACAATCAGTATGTCCCAATTATAGGGTTTATACAGTCTCCTATGTGGTTGCAGTCATGACAACTTACTCACCAGGCACACATTCCGGTATTTCACAAGAACACCCTCGTGTTTCTCCCAAAGCAATAATGACTCTCCCTTTGGGTCGCTTTCCCCTGCCACATTTCTTTATCTTTGGACACATGGGTGTACACAATATTTCCCCGTTCTCATTGCACCTGCAACTCTTTGAGCAATTTCCTAAAGTGAAGGTCTCGCCAACTTTGTATTTTCTGTTGGTATCAGGACTGTAGCAGAAAACTAGAGAAAAATAAGAGAAGACATTATAGCTAACTAGTAGGTTTTTCAATCCTCTTAATTAAAGAGATCTGTAAATAAAACGTGATTTCTGAATTTCCACTTTTATGCCTGATAGTTTGCGATATAAAAATGAGCGAGTAGTTTCTCTTTTTGGCGCCGAAAAACAAGGGATTGTCAATATCGATCTGTGCACTAGCTGGGCCTGCATGGAGTCCCCACATTGGTTTATGGGATAAGCTACCACTTCCGAACCTTATTGGAAAATCACGTCCCCAACTAGACTCCAACTAGATTTCGGTTGCTGCATAATCTAAAATGAGGGCATCACGATCAAACGTTGGTCACTATCAAGTTATTTTCAGTGCATGAAGAACTGGAACTGTTTACAGCCTAAACAAAAAAGTGCCGTGCCATTTCTCAGTAAAGGGGTGGTGAAGCTATTTAATCGTGACCTTTTCACGCGCCTGTTCTGTTTTCCCCGCGCTTCGGGTGATTATGGTTAGTTAAAGACATAAAGTTCCTAAAACAAGGGGCGCGATCCATTCAACCAAACTTTTCGGAAATTTCGGTCCAAAACTCAATGGATCGGTTCGGTCCAACCGGAAAAGTTTCGGAAAAACGGGTCCACCTTTTGAGGTGGTCCTCTTTTCCCGGTCGGACCGGTTGGAATTTTGGTTGAATGGATCGCGCCCAAGGTGTCACTCCTTTTGTTTTTCTGTTTATTCAGTCCCTTTAGGACCGCAAGGGAAATATTTATTTTCTGTGCTTGATAAATAAGACATTTTGCCCTATAAAAGCAGCCTGTTTTCGTCTAATTTACCAAGTTTTAAATAGTGTTAATTCATTTTGATTAACAAGATGCCTGACAAACGAAAAAACCAAAAGAAAACCAGTTATAATACTGTAATGAATTCCTAAAGTTCTATGATTATATATCTTTAACTACGATTTAATTAATGAAGTGATACTTTTTATATAAAAGAACTATTTTGTCACTTTATTCCTTCTACTCGATCTCATTCTTGTTTTGGGTGACCTACTCAGTTAGTTCTATGAACTATTTAGGTTTCCCAAACTCTGCACAATTGACCTAAAATTGAATCTTTCAATGGTTTTCCTTTGCACTCTTTTATTTTTATATTTAAAAGCACTGATTTGTATTAATTAATATTCTGTGAGTTAAAATAAAAATTGACTTGACTTGAGTCCCTAGCCATTCTCTCTTGTTTCGTTGTCTAAGTGAATTCGTCCTGCCTCAAACTTTATCGCGGTTATTCCATCTTGTTTAATTCGTCAGGTGGTGACAAATTTTTTGGAGTTGAATTGTAAAGGACTGTGTCAAAGTTCAGGAAAAGAATAAGAAAGTTATTGTCTTATGTTCCCGTCCTAGACAAAACGTAAAATTAGGCACTTTTACGTTGTAGTCGTGCAACGACGGCTAAGAAATGTGCAAAAAAGCGTAATCCATGTGCAAAGTTGTTGTTTTGACTATCCAAACCTATTGCTTTTTTGCCGTTCTCAATGCCGTCGCATCGCATGCCATGTTACTCCCTGGTCTCTCTGGGCGACGTCACAGCTCACGGTAGAGTCCAGGATTGACCGAGCCGAGAACGCCTAAGGATTAGGCTGGCCCTAAAGGTTTGGCTGATGTGTGTGTTTGTGTGTTATGATAAATGTTATTACTCTCCTACATGCCAGGGCTCCTACGTTCAAAACATTTGCAGCGGAAAATCTCCTTACGTCTAAAAGTAAATTTAATTTTTCATTTATGTCTGATAACTAATTAGCGTGAATCTTCCTGATTTCTTTACCCTCGATGATGTATGTGTATTGGTCAGGACGTCATACAACAAAAATACTATTAAATTGCTTAATGTTTTTTCTTCGCCTGGATACGAAAAGAGACTTATTGAAAATTACGTGGTGCTGCCAAGGTAGGAAGGTATAGAAACAAAGAAGTGTGTAAACAGCTCGGGAGACTTTCGTGCGACACAAGATAAAGCTGAACCCGAGCTGGGTGGGCTTATCGACTCAGAAACAGCTTTTTAGTACAATCGGTAATCCACAGCCAAGCACAAATGAGATCCTTCCGTAAATCGCCCACTTAAATTAAGGTCAGTTTTTAGCGTTCGTTTATCGAGTTGAAATTTCGAATTGCTTTCGATAATCCCATCGGAAAGCCCACTGGATCAAAACAGCAAATGATTGAAAATGCAAAAAAGTTTTCACGTGGAACAAAAACGGAAAATTTTCTTCCAGTAGTATGACTTTATACAGAGACAAAAAAAGGCAAAACTCAATTGCATGATACATGCCAAACATCCGGCCTTCGCGAATAATACCGCACACATTTTACACTACACTTGGTTAATTGGTTAATTAAAAAGCGCTAAAGCGAGAAAAGAGGACCAAATTGGTTCTTAGGTGAAGTTTTTGCGCTCTTTTGATAACTAGCGACCTCGAACCTTGGTCTTTACACCAAATAAGAAGCAAATGCTCCTTTATTTGCTCAAAACGTGATGTGAATGACATCAGTCAGCGCGGCACTCGAAAGAAAATGATTTCCCACTTACAGGTAGAATTACAAGTAACTCTCTTTGCGGCTTTTTAAGTCAAGAGGATTAGAGGAGAGGAGAGTATGCTCAAAAAGGCCGACTTGTTACAGTACATATCCGATATCATATGCTTGCTTCTTAAACACGAGCTTAAAGGGTTTTACTACTTACACATCTAATGATGTAATAGTGTCCGAGATTCAAAAGCTAACAGAACACGGCACAATGAATAAGTGTGCATCATTAAACTTCATCGAAACATATTTATTGAGGGAATTTCTGTTTGCCAACGGTGTTTCAAGACATGTGGTATAACTTCCTCTGGCAGTGAATAAATAGAATATTTTCTAACCGTGCTAGCGCCATACATACTTAAATCACAATTGGTTAATAACCGCGGTGTCTGTGTATTGTGTATTTACTTTTCGGAGTTATTACACCAGGCTTTCCTAGAATGTATTATATTGCGCTTAATAAGGTTACAAAATTTGTACAAAGAAAGTACCGAGAAACAGCACGCAAAACAGCTGCATTAATCTTTAAGGTCATGTCAACTTCAACCAAAGTGATTCGAAGAATAGTTTTTGGCAAACAAGCCAAACGCTTAAACCAGCCAAAAAGGATTACTGTAACCGCGTGCCTTCGCTAGTTGAACTTTTGATTTAGTACACTCGACAGTTCCCTGGCAAGTGAATGCGGATGTTCAGATCGAAAACCGTAAAATAAAGAGCAATACGAAAACAACTCTCGCCTTGAGGTGTACGGAAACTAGCCTTAATTTCCTCAGAGGTTGAAAAGGAAAAGAGAATTTAGACAAGCGAAATCTATCTTTGTATGAATGATGTCTGTAGAGGATTGTTTTGCGCAACTTATGATAAGCCGGTTTAAAACTCTTCCCGGGGCAATTGCTAATTAGCCAAACGTGAGAAAATCTAAATGCTTAGGACTGAGTTGTTCAAAAGCTGGATAGCGCTATCATGATCCACTGGATAATATCCAGTGCATAAATATTGCGCTGTACTGTGGATAGAGATTTATCCGGTGAATAGCGCACCTTTTGAACAAAAGCGGCCAGTTCTCTAATAAACTGTTACTTCTGGATGAAAGGCGCAAGTGCTCAGTTGTTTTCGCTGCGTTTTCCTTCTTTATTATAATCAAGGTAAGTATGTTGCCAAAAAGTACCGTTTAGTGGGACGCAATATTGCCGTTTGCAAGAGCAATGGACTCCTCCTGAACCAACTGGAACCTCATCCTCATAAAGCTCTGATCCGGGGGGGCACTGAACAGGTGACGCTTGTGGACAGAGTTCCATGCAACTAACCACACCACTGACGCTGCAATAGCACTGCAATGTACAGTCGCTTGTAATGAAAGAAGAATTTATGGGGTGCGGGTTCCGATCTCCTTTGATTACGCAGCTGGTCACATCTATAATGATTAAAACAAAAAAGAATTTTAAATCATGACTCGCATTTAGCAAGTTCTTGTTACTACAAAAACAATACTTTAGAGGCTTTAAGCATCACCTTTTGAACTTGCATCTTGTGATAAACTCCTGGCGATAACTACAATGAAAAAAATTAACAGTCCAGATTAGTAATAAATAAGCAAATTAAGAGTTAAAACGGAACACGATTCTTTCCGCGTTTCTCGGCAAATAACCACTAGTCAAACTACCTCAGGGGAAAGGTATAGACGGAGTTATAATCTCGATAGACGCCGAACGCCCCTTGTGTACAAGAATCACGTAAGGTGTGGCACTTAATTGGCTTGATTTACACTGTAACAAGAAAGATATGTAAAGAAGCTCTTTTCCTGAGAGACTTTCGAACTATCGTGGAAGGGAAACATCAATTAATAATATATCTAAGGTTTCGTGCAGAAATGTAGTTTTCTGGATTTCGTCTCTGTAATTCCGTTTATTGAGATTAAATTATCCTTTAACCTATTCTCTTTCGGTTTCATCACCTTTTTGCCCTAAAAACTCTCAAAGTTTGTTTTCTCTGTCTTTTTTTTTTCTTTCAATAAAGCAAGCCTATCTCACACTTTTTCAAAGACTGGTGTTTTAGCTCGCAAGCAGAATTGAATACATTTTTAAGATGTTAGCAAATTAAAAATTTGCTATAAAGCTTCAAAGACAGGAAGGAGGGAAAATTGAAAAATTAAGTGTTAATGACAGGCTGGCCTTTTTGCAACAATTGGCAGTGAACGCTCCTGTCAAGAGAGTGTGGCAATGAAATGTATACCCTTCACGCAATCTCACTTTGAAACTTTGTAGGTCCTTGTTCTGATGAGACAAGAAGCAGATGGAAATGTAGGAATAATGACAAAACAAATTCCGGAAACCTTTTGCCTTTTTTCTCTGGTCAATATATATTTTCCACAATCTCATGTAGCAAAAGACAGGAAATTGAAATTGGGCTTGGGAAAGAAGTACGTGTTACTGGTAGATACTACTAATGACGGAAGTGTTTTGTTTTCTGGACAGTCAGAAATCGTTTCTTACCTGACAAGTAATTAGGAAAAACTTAAGACTTTTATTGTAAAGGAAAAGGCCGTAAGGCAAGCTTTATTAGCATCACCTTTAATGTCTGCGAGGGAGTACAGTTACAACTTTATGTCAAGGGAATTGGCATCACAGCCCAGGGCTTCTAGTCTGCCAAATGCCTTTTCGCATTCTCAATAAACTAGTACCACGGAAAACCTGGTGATATATCAGTTTACTTGGTAAGCCGATTAACAGAGCCACAGAAATTCCGTTTCGTCGTAATGAGAAATGGCCACTCAGCGCGCAATCGTGCTGTTCTACTTGAAGTTGTTTTTGTTTTGTCAAAGGGTGTCGTCAAAATATGCTAAGCTGTAGACGTAATGAGAGAGGGATGTCGTCAATGTCATAGACTTGTTTTCCACCTACCTTCAGGGCATGCAATCGGAACAAATGATACATAAACAACACAAGGATTATTAGGAGATAGCAAAAAGTCGAATAAAGGTTCGAAAACGCCTTTTTCCTCTTTCCGTGCGAACTAGGGCTTAACCGCCTTAAACGTGACCAAAAAGCGGCAGTCTCCCATCCTTGCTGAGTTGAGTGTTTTCTTTTCAACTATTCATTAATTTCATCTTTTTGCATCAAACGAAATTTATAATCGATAACTCAACATTTTTTTTTTTGCGGTTCCGCTTTCCATAAAGGACGATAAAAGTTAATACTAAGCTGAGCTAGACTTCATGTGGGTGTTGTATCAATTGGCAAGTTGACTTTCGTTGAAAGTTTTGCTTTGCCACGCCATATAACTATTTTGCATTGTCAACTGAATGATTGTGATGACAAAATAATTCCATTGTCTGTTCGCTACTTTTCTAATGCAATGCTTAGTACACTATGGCGCATGTCATAAAGAAAAAGTCAACAAAAATGTATTTCTTGCGTTCTAGGTTCTTCTAAGTTTGTTTTTAAATCGTCTTTCATTTCCGACCATTGTAACCTACGGTAAACCCGCTGTTACATATGATTAAGTTATATAATTTGTTTAAAGACTATTGCACAATTCTCGATTGGAAATTAACTAAGGCCACAGTCTGTTCCATAATCACTTAAAGTTCTATTGCCTACAGCTAGGCAGGAAATCCAAATACTTTTAAACTAGGCATTTTTTTATTCTCACCTGAACAATGTTTTCCAAATGTCGCAAGGAACAAAACCAGAATCTGCACTGGCAAAATATACATCGCTGTCTTGGAGGATCTTTTAAGTTTCAACCTAGAAAAAAAGCCAAATTTTAGTGGTATTTCTATTTATCGACCAGTCGAGAGATAGCCAGACTTGCTTTTCGCGCACACCGTGTATCTAATACTGTGCCGTAAATCTTCTACACTCCCTACGATCTAATTTGTATAAGTACGCCTTTTTTGAGAAAAAAAGAAAACAATTACCACGATGCGAACTTGTTGACCATCCGAGGTTATTGGTATCGTTTGACCAATTTCTTAATTCAATGAACACTTAATACACGTATGTTCATGTAATATCAACGGCCAAAAAGCATCATGGATCAGTTCACAGGATATTGTTTTCCTAAGCTGCTGGAACTGGCCCATTGGCTCTGGGCCGTAGGCTTTTCAATCCGTTTATATCAGTCGGCCTAACTGGGAGCTTTTATTTGACGCTGTGTGGGATAGTGGATAATAAACGGAAGTCATTAGATGAGAGAAGGGAAAGTGCGAATTGTTATAAAAACGTATGAGATACAATTAATATAGGAGCCGAACACATTTTCGACACATAAACACTCGATTAATTTGCTTAAATTTCAATCAAATCTGAACCATTGGCGTCACTAAATGCCTTCTTTGTAAATAACTGTCCTTTCAAAGTAAAATTTTTTAAGAAATGGTATCCAGCTTGAAATCTAGAGCGTTCGATAGACCAGCAGTCGTAAACATGACATTCCTTACAGGATTTTGGCAGTTCTTGTTTCTGGTGAAGGGATTTTCAGGATTTTGAAGGCGTTCTTTAGTCTTAGTTCTTTCACATGAATTGATACCACACGCCGAGATGGGCTAAGTGCTGCCCTGTACGATTAAAGGATAAAATCTACTGTACAAATACTCCTTTTGCGGTTTGCGTATGCAGCCATGTCCATCTTATACCTGTCGAAATGCGGCGTTTTATCACGAACCTCCAAATTGGCTTAGGCTGTAAACTGCATTTTTTTAAATGTAAAACGATTTGTTCATCCGGGGATATGATTGTCAATATTTCCTGTTCCTTTATCTCCTTTGTTAATTTTCCTTCTTTTTTAAAGTACACACAAGTGCTTTCATTGTCCGTTACCTTTTGCTTCTTATTTGCGGATGTTCAACTTTGCCTATTGTCCATTAAGTTTTGTCCTGAGGGCCCCGGAAGGTGAGATGATACGTACACCCTTGGTTATATTTCACCAATCTTATGTTATAGAGCTTTTTCACTCAAGTGGCCAGCAGCTTTGCAAATTTATTGGAACAGACGAGAGTTTTTACATGAGAAGAAGGTTAAAACTTTCAGGACTGGTTTGGGACACCAACATGGCCGCCGTTTCATTGTATTGGGACACCAATGTGTCCGCCGTGACGTCATGTGGAAATGCTCTTGTTGTGTTCTTTTTTCTTTGTATTTTTGATACTGTTTACTTCCCCCTCAGTGTCCGTGTCAACAGGATAGACCTCACGACGAAACAGAGATATTTCCAACTCAAGCGGAGAATGCTTTCGTGGTTTTGAAGTTGCTTTTCTGAGCTCCAGTTCTTATTTGAAAGCTCGGTGGAAATTACGTTTTAAGGGTTTGGAAAAAAATTCTAAAAATCGTCATGAGACTTATTTCTCCACGGCCAGCTCAAAGTAAATGTTAAAATAGGTCCGCAATGCCTGCAGATGTGGCTCACGATTTACAAGGATAAACTTAAATGTTGCAAAAATTGAAAGGAATTAAGCAATGAAATGATAACAGACATAAATAAGTGAATAAATAAATAAGTAAATAAATAAATAAATAAATAAAAAGTAAACATCGTTTTAGTGTTAGCATATTTCATGAAGTAGCTCTCGACTCGTCTACCTCAAATTCAGTTACCAAAGTCCTATCGAGTGAAAACTTTACCTTGGCACAGTTTTTTTTTATTTTATGTAACTGAATTAACTTAATTCTGATTGATAACCAGGAACTGGCCGGATTACCTTTGGCCTAAATCATATTGTCCGTTTGAGAACAATGGCTGATAATGACTTCGTGGATGGCTCGAGCAGAACTATTTCAGATAAATCCTGACGGAAAGTATTGTTTTCATAGAAAACATTTTAGCAGATGCCTTGGTTGAGCTGTTCGAGTGTTTTTATGCTGTTTTTTTACATCTGCTGATAAATGATTTCGAGTTCTAGGTTCTACATGTACACAAGTGACTAGCGGCGGGGGGTGGGAGAGGGGGGGGAGCGATTTGTGGCAAAAAGCCGGTGGAATGATCAACAGGCTCTTTTAAGTCCTTTATTAATTATCTAAATCTAGAATTGGAGAGGAAACAGAAGGATAGTGTTATCAAAGTATAATTGTAATCATGATAAATTTCCGGAATTTTAAAGGTTGCGTTCGATTATCCGTATTCCGGGACAGCAATACAGATAAATTTTACAAATCCCTCTCACCTAGAATTTAGGAACTCTGGAATACCAGTGGCCGCCATCTTAAAACTGTATTTCAACCAGACTTGCATTTTTTACGGTGTAACGAAGGCCTGAAGAGGCGAGTTGATTCCTTTTATTCTTATTCCGGAAAATAGTTAAACGAACGAGCCCTTACTTTCTAACATAGAAAAATATATCTGCTTAAAAGATAATCAATGATTTCAAAGGAACAAATCAATGATAATTGTTTCTTTAGTATAGAGCATTAGTGTAAAATGACAATCAATGTTTTGCGTCCAGTTGGGAATCACTTAGCCTGCGTGGCAGGCGTTTGAAAGGGAAGGGAAAGGGGGTTTTGGGTGCGAGGGAAACGCGAGGGGCGCATCACTAAAAACCTCGATGAAACTGCTTATTATCCCCCGCTGACTTAGAAATTTGTCTTATTGATAGAAAGGAAATGTAATGATGGATGGCCAGAAAGATATCTTGTAAAAAATGTTGTGTAATTTTCTAGACTTTTCGATTTCCGCTGATAAATTACTAGTTTCCATAAGTGTCCAATCGCTTTCAATTGTTTGTGTCTTGAGGCAATATCGTAATCTTGTCCAAATATTTTCGTGACAAGTTTCAACTTTACTTCAGTTTTTGCTGAGGCAATAAAATGCGCCATATAAGAGTGATCACTTTCTCTATTTAATCTTTCTAAAAGCCGGAATTAAGAGTAATTATGTGGTTAAATGATTTTCTGGAATGTACGTAAAATCTTAGAAAATCAGCTCTGTTTGTGTTAAGGAAAGAAGGCCCAATCGCCGACAGTCTGCTAAGTGTGAAAAAAACTTTGAAACGAATAAATGATTATCAATAATATCATGTCCTAATAATTCAAACAAAGCTTACAGCAAATTGAAGAGGACGCATAATCGAAAAAGCGCCTAAACTGGTAAAATAAAAAGCAGTACAAGAAAACTGTGAATCTATCATTGCATATATTAATCCTTTTGTTTTGGCCTCTCTTGATGATGAGCTCCAAAAACAAAACCGCGTCAAGTTATGCGATTAAAAAATGGACTTGTTCCTGATTCTACCCAAGGCTAAATAGGATTTCACCATTCAGTCCAGTTTTGATCACTTGCCATTAATATTTACAGTAAACATTGTGAGTATTTCGTAGTTGTTCACCCTTCTCTTACTAAAATCTAAAAAGCCTTGCTTTGCATTTAATCGCATTGCCTCCATTTAGCCAGAAAATTTGTCTAGCTTTTTCCTTTCAGACACTTAGCACATTACACAAATCCGAAAAACAAATAAGAAGTCTTAATCTGCAGCTGAGGTAGTATTATACTATTTAAAATCAACGGGCGAAGATTAAACTGCAAACTATCTTATAGTAATGACAATAGAAACGATGAAAAAACAAATAACAATCGAAAACAAGGGATTCACATTTCTAAGATAGAAAATTCTTCTCCATCGGCCAAGTAGAACACTTTCAAATTATTTATTTATTAATTTATTTGATATTTATTTAAAGCGAAGCAAAACGACGTAAAGCACATTAGGGACACAATGGCGGAACGGTCGAAAATGTTTTTCTAAAAAATTTAGAATGATAATGTTGGAACGGCCGGAGACTAGAAGAGCATTAGTGAATTGACAGCACATTTTGTCACGTGAGAAAACTATGAATAGAAAATGGCTCGGAATGGCAATGAAGGTAAAAGCGCGACATCTTTCAACCATATAAGGTCCGATTTGATCGTTGGACCATAGTTAATTGAGTGGAACTGGTTATGAAACCCGTCAGACTCCTTTGTTATATGTTTTTGTGGACCTGAAAGTGCACAACGTTCAAAAGAATTCCTATCATTTTGATTGTATTGACCAATAAAAACGTTGCATTAATTTATTCCGTAACAATTTGCCAACAGAAAACAAAAGATTGTGCACTTTCACGGTGCTTTGAACATAAACTGCAGCACTGTTGTTTTTGTCATTGATGTTTGCCGCTTTTCATAACCAGTCTCCTCTAATAACTATGGTTGGACGAGATAGTTTTGCGGCATTGCAAACAACTCATTTGCATTCAGGTCACCCAAGACAGAAACCACAGACGATATTACAATAGTTTATTGTATTTTCGAGCATCCAAAACACCAAGTACAAGAGATACCATAAATTAACCTCATATCTGCAAACCAGCAAACTGAAATTGTTTTAAGAAAATATCACTGATAACCCAGTTACTGTGGACCCAAAGAGTGAAATGGGTTCTACCTAATTTCTTCTCATGAAGACACAGAGCATACTATATATTCATCCCAGATTAAAATGATTCTGTTTTTAACTGAAGTTCTAAATCGTTTCTCACAATAGAATATCGTCATGTCTGACAATTGTACTTGTAGACTGAACACACAGATATTGTATCTTTACAAAGCCACAAGATGTCTGGTTTGTGTAGCATGATCACTAAACTGATATTTACCTTTGAGGGTATTTAACTCACAATCTAGGGGAAAATATTTTGTCTGAAGACTAAACAATATGCGATTAGTTCCTGAAAGGATGAGGCAATTATTGCTCAAGGCTTTTTTGAGGAACGACAGATGGCAGCAGCCGTAATTACGACTAATCCTACCGCCCACTGAAGAAATGAAATTTGTTTTCCCAAAAGCATCAGGGGCCATCAGGCGTCGCAGACAAATTAGTCAAGTCTAATATGATGCAGCGGTTGACGCAGTATCAAACGTTTCCTATCCTTTAGTACGACCTGGACGGCGGAATAAAGTTGCCAAAACAAACATTTTAAAGTTACATGCGCAAAAAACGGAGAATTTGACTAATGAAAAAAAGGCAGAGGGATTTTTATTCCTGGCGTTCTTGAAGTTTTTGGGACAGTCAAGTGAATACCTTGGAGCATTCGGTTTCATAGTCACCAGATAAAAAGAAAGATGCATTTTTGCGTTTTCAATTCCTTATTCTCTGGCTTGGAGAGCTCATTGCCATTTGTTAGCAATTTCCTTGTTTAAAGACCGTTCCCTTTTAAATCTGACCTCATGTTATCAATTATTGATTCAATTAATTAAGATATCGGTTGGAATAGCAAAAGATCAATAACTTGGAGAGTGTCGCCGTCGTCGCTTCGTGTTTATCTGAAGCCCTTGTCCGGTTGCGGGACCGGAGAGAATCTGTTAGAGCACTGATGATGGTGCCAAAATAAAAAACATTCACGTCCGTCAGAGCTGTAAGTTGTCAACAGAGCAATTCAGTCATGCCTCCACAAAGTGACACGTTACGAACTATTCGATACTTTTGTTGAGTTCATTAATTAACACTTGAAATAACTTACAAACAACGCTTTCAGAGTCTTTAGCGAAATGGAACTGATTTGAAATTACTTGGACATTATAGCGTGCGGGAGCGGAAATAGTCGAAATAGGGGTAGTTTAATGGAGTTGCAAGGCAAGAGACTGCAAATGTGTTAGTAGATGAGTGAATTTTAGTAAGCTACCGGCAAAAAAGTGAGTCGACTTGGGCGGATTATTTAGTTTAAATACCAAATTTCTTACATTCTCTTTGTATAGATATGACAGGAAATATCGAACAGCAAGTGTAATTAAAAACAAAATTCAGTGAAACTTAGTATTCAGCTACAAATAGGAAGGCGGCACCTGTGTTCTAAGACACCTTCTCTTAGTTCTATTCATTTTTTATTATGAGTAAACACTTTTTACTCCGAGGCCATGATACGCACACAGCTCTGAAATGATAAAGATTTTATCACGCGTTACAAATTGTGAAGACATGACACAAACGAAATTCGGTAAACGTTTTATAAACAGTGAAAGTGAAGTCCAAGATCATAGATGATGAGGAGATGATTTTTAGGTATTAAAACAAATAAATAAAAGGAAGAAATGAGATCACTTTAGGTTAGAACACCGAATTCCGAAAAGCCAAAAATAATCACTTTGTCATTATATAACTCTAGACCAGAGTTGTAATTTCGTAATAAAAGGGGCTATAGAAAACCAGTTAAAATAACCCGCATATCGAAGAGGAAGATCCACAAATTGAAATTTTACGCTTGTTTTTTTAAGCTGTGAGAGAACAATAGTAACATAGATCGAGTTAAGATAGCATGTTTTGCACGAACCTACGAGTAACTGTTTTAATAGTTGGTAATATTGTATCAACTATTTGCTGAATTTATCTACGACAAAACTAAGAAATAAAGCAATATTAGCATCAGACTATCCCTGTTTATTTCAAGATGCTACCATTAATATTTTGACTTGATTAATAAATTGAATCTTTAACCAGTACCACTAGTACTCGGCAACATTTGGTCGTCACTTAATAGTTGGATCCACTGAGCGCTAAACACCAAACGTTTAGGGTAGCTAAAACAATGTGTTTTGAATTTAAAGGCCTAGCTACAAGCGGACTAGAAACAGCAAGGTAAGGAAGATTTTTTAGAAACATTTAGAGCAAATTCGATGGTTTTTACCTTGAATGTGTGATGGTGCCCTTTCGTTTTTGCGTGAACCCGCGAGTACCACTGAGAGAACGTGATGTCAACGTAAAGTGCGCCAAGTCGAAAACTCGACGAAGCTTTAATACTTTATATCTTGACTTTGATCCGTTGAATTTCCTGTGCAGGAGGTATCCAGTTACCAAGATGCTTGTGTTAAGTAATATTCTCAATCAACAGTAAAGCAAAAATCAACTACATAGGAAATGGGATTTGCGAACGGATGATCCTTTAACCACAGATAACACCGAATAATTGATTCGGAGCATGCTCGCGGCAACAAACAACCAGCAATGAAATGCTTTCAAAAGAGCTCCCCTTGGAGAATGCAGCGGGAATGACGAGGTAAGCGCAATGCATTTCCTGTAAAAGGATGTAAAGGATTTTCGTCCACATCATTTAGGAACTGTGACAATTTCAATACTTTTCATCATATTGCATTGACCAAGCGCAGTATGTCAACAGTTCAACACGCCCACTTGCTCACGCGCGTGTTGCCTTTGTGGACAAATTCCCGGGATAAGTGATAAACCTTACTTTCGGATTAGGGCTGTGAAGCAAATCATGACGAATTGTTTAACTTCTGGTAAGGGTGTCAAACGACTTTGGTTTTAAGTGAATTTGTTCTCAAAATATATAAAAAAATTGACAAATAAAATTGTCATCCTCCACTTATACAAGGAGCGCGAATTAAAAGAGCCTGGAATAAGGAACGCTCCTAGCAAACAATACCAAAGCCTCCCTCACCCCCTGAGGGGAAGATAAGACAAGACTCAGCTGAAGACTTGAAAGTCATAAAAAGTAACTCAGGTTTCGCTCAGCAAACTAAGACATCTACGCAAGTTAGAGGCCGAATGAAGGCTAATGATTTCGAGCGACACATTAACGGCTGTTTTGTTCTTCGCTTGGGGCGTAGTTGGACAAATAGCCGGCGTGGCAGCGTCGAAAGGGTGGGAGATTCAAAAAGGAAAAGAGATGGGGGGTGGGGATTCCCTTCGCTCTTGCCTCCCTCTCCCCCTCCGGTTTTTGGGCCTGCCACGCGGGCTACAGTAAAAACGAGAAAATACACGCTCTCTTCTTCTACTGACATGACATAGATTGTATGGTGATAAAGGGAGATAATGATCTTCTAGCACCTGCAAACGTCTCCGATCTCGATCTCGTAAATATCGTACACTTCGTACTTAGTCTTCTTTAGGTTTAACTGGGGACAATTCACAGAAAATGTTATACTCCGGTTTCGCATCAAGCTGTGTCTTTTTCTACACTCAATACCATTTCTCATTGTCTTCCTTATTTTTGAGGATTATTTTTCCCTTAGCTTTTCCCATATACTTTACTGTAGTTAAAACTTTTTTTTGCTTTTTTAGTATCACAATTATTGCAGTAAATGCATTGCCTGAGTTGTGGCAATGTGGCAAGCGAAGAAACAAACGACAAAACTGGATACGGCTGTAACAAAGAAACCTCTTAACCCAACACCAACAAAAAGATTAGTTTTAGCTTATTGAAAGAATTTCGGAGGAGATTGCTTTCAAAACAAAACGTAAACATTCGAAGTCACGTTTTCGCCCGAGGCCGCCGCCATCGCACGTGCGGCAGTCGCTGGATGACGCCGCAAGCACGAATCCCCAAGTGTGATAGTGTCATTTCGTAAAGCGGGGCAAGAGGCTAATCTCGAGAATGTTACATGAACTTAAAAGGGAAATTTTGCTGAAGAGAGGCTTGCATTATCCTTCTTTTATCTCCAGCAGGGCACGCACTGTGTTTTTGGTTCGGCTACTAGCACAGGGAGTGGGGATAGGTTTCTTAAGATCTTTTTTTATTATTATTGGATACACGGATTGAAAAAAAACAAGCATTATCTCCTTCCCCTCTTCCAGTAAATAACAAAAACAAACAAACAAGCAAAAACGGCCTCTTGACTCACTGGAAGATACCTATTTATATTATCGAATTTGAACTCGAGTAGGATTTTCGTACTGGAGTTATTATATCTCGTCGGCTCACTGCTATAATCAATCGAAACAAGTACTCTCCACTAGGACATTGTAGATAGGAGCGAGATAAGGCTTATAAGCATTAAATGAATGTGGCTCATTAAATTCTAAAAAGCCGAAGAAGAAGAAGAAACAGCGAAGTGGTGGAGGGGGCCTTACCACCAACTTTCTTTCAGATTACCCCGTCGCTGAACCATGCATCAAACTTCAATTTGTCGCAAATTCAAAGCATTCGAAGGGTTTTACGGATCCTTATAAAAAACAAGTGAATGGCCAGTAGTTTAAAGAAAGTTCTTTTGTGGGTGGAAGGAGGGGAACGACGGCACGTTTTTACCTATTCTCGCCTATCCCTACCAGGGGTAGACCATGCAAACACTTAATCTTTGAACTTCGCGTGATTTACTATTTGCGCAAAGTAAAACAGGAAAAGTAATTAAAGGAAGTGTTCGTGATGATTTGTTAGCTGAAGTGAAAGTCTTGTAAAAACAATTCAACCTCACCTTTTTAACTTAAATCCCAGATGAGCCCTCATTAATTAAACCACATACCCGACCGCATATTTTTCCTGCATCCACTTCATCCGAACCGTGCACGGATAGCGCGATTTAAGTTTACTCAGGAGTAAATAAAAGTACGATCATATCTTCACGTACGCGTGCATCTCAATCAATACCTCATTATATGTCAGCCAAGAATGATTCTATAAGGTCACTTTCAATAGGTCCGGAATGCCAGTATTTTCCATAATCGCCGTAATTATACAGTTAACCGCCACTGCGAGCGTACGCGTTCTGAATCGTGTCTCACAGTTCTTTAAGCTTAACATCGTGCTGAGCAAGTGACCCGAGTGGGGACCGACAACTGATCCATTCAGGTAGAGCTTGTGGCTACACCTTTGTTTCAAAGAAAAAAGGCATCGGAGCTTAAGTTTTAGAAGAATGATGAAGTGGAAATTTATCTTTTAAAAAACCTTCATTGATCGAGCCTTAGTCGCCATCTTGTTAGTTCCCTTATAAATACAGTTTAACGTCCATATAACAGGAAAAGAAATATCATTAAGTTCGATAACAAAATGTTCCGGTTAGGTTTATAAATTCACTTAAACTATAAAAATTGCTCTTTGATCACGAATTAGAAATAGGAAAAGGATAACAACTTCTGTCACTATGAATTGGACTCGAAACACCGAAACTGCGGGTAACGATCGCTTTCCTTTTAGTTCACGTGGAAATTGCTTGGTATTACAGTGGGATGACTTTCCGTGGAAGTGCTTTCAGACTCGATGGTGCAGTTCTTGAATCGGTTGCGTTTAATGTTGACAAATAATTAAATTCAAAAACAAAAAAAAAAGAGAAGAACAAGAAAAAAGAAAAAGAAAACCCTCGCGGAAGTTACACATTCACCCCGTTTGTGAAGCACTCGAGTTTTATAATGAACAATATACTCCTGTTTGAACACAATTTAGAAAGAAAGGAAAGGTTTTTGTATATATTATTTTAATTGACGTGAAATCGGACTACCACTTCATTCAGCACAGCGGGCAATTAGACTAGAATGGTAGGAAAACTCGCTTCTATAAGCCTTCAACAATTTCATTTGTTTTTGGTCAGAATTAAGATAGGAAATAACAAACTTAGAGGTCAGTGGCCCGACTTACCCGACCCCTAAGGAGGTGTACTTCCGCCCGCAGCATATCAGTTATTGTAAGATTACTTAAGTTACAGTCGGTTCTACCCGGCCGGGCTTGATTGGGTTCCCCTAACGTTAATTAAGCCTCCCTTCCTCCCTTGGAGTAATCGTCCCCCTCAGTTGACGGAGTGTTTTTAGTTACTCTCGACACCTCGACAAGACTAAAAACCCTGTACAGAAATGAGTTTTAAATATGGTCGTATTAAACCAGTCACATAATAGCTTTATAATAGCCAAACAAGCCTCGCTTCTTGGATTTCAATGACGGCGAAAAACGGGTTCATCCGTCCCATCAAAAGGCGCCGAATGTAAAGAACTTCCTCCTCTGTGTTAATTTCCATTGATAAGGGGGGTATAATCGATTCGTAAACATTCAGGCTTGATTTTAAAATCTAGAAACAGAGTCTGTTTTTTTCGCTCAGTTTGACAGATTAACGCGATGAAACAAATTTGAGGAATTTCCTTGTCTGAATTTGGTCAAAGCATATTTGAACGTTACCCATTTGTGACTTACTTAGGGGGGAATCACAAAGAAGCCCGTCTCTTTTGATAAGAAGCTGGGTATCCGTCCCTTGCTTACACCCACCATTGTATCCCGTCAAGGCTTATTGCACGTCTGAACAAACTCAAAATATATACACTGCCTCCCATATTATACTGACGAGTTGCCTAGAAAGTCTGACTTTCCAACACTCACTTTAAAGTAGTCAAGATCGAAGATTTTAAAGAATTTAAGTATTAAGTAAATCAAAATTACGACAGTCGACTACCATTTGATAAATGATTCCGGATAAATTCCCAAGAAAGTTGACTCGTAAAGAAAATCTAGCTAATCCAAAAAGTCTCCAAATGCATGGTGAGTTAAATCGTGGTAAGAAATGATAAAGAAAAACACGATGGGTTAGGATTATAACAGAGCGATGAGAAAAGCCTCTTCTTAGATTTAAAAATATTGATTAGCTAGATCTGAACATATTTTTATTTTCATTTGTAGATTGCTTCACAATTCTCTATAACAGCAGAGTATCTTGACCTATATCCATATTTGAGGTTAACATTGACATGGTTTAAAATCGCACCAGCTATTGGTATGCGAAGATTGACCATGTAAGGGCTTGAAGAACTGTCCCATGCTTCATGCATAGTACTGTCAGATATCCCCGCTGAAAATGTTTCTGCCAAACTGTATAACATAATTTATACACAAACGTTGATGAGCAGAAAATGTACTGTCTGATATATCCCATGGCGTTTCCTATTTTTTTGGGAAAAATTCCTTTAATTTCTAACGCCCGTTTTAAAATTTTTAAGCTGACAGAATGATAGGCACTTATCACAAGTAAAGACGTAGTTTCACAGCTTTTTTTCATTTCCGTTGTTACTTTCTTAGGATACACAGAACTGCTTAGAGGGTCGTGGATATGACTGAGCATTGGTGGAGAAGTCAACAGCGTGTTTATAGAACGTATTTGACAACACCACTAATCCCTGTTTTTATTAGGGTTTGGTCTTCTATGCACACGTTCAAAGTCCCACCATCCATTAATGTGTGTTTTGGTGGTGATTAGAATGTCATTTGCTGATTTTTTCCCCGGTTTTTTTCCGTACGATGCATGTTAGAATCAAATCATTAATCACTAGGTTTTAGAGGTTATGTTAAATACCTAACCAACGCGGCTTTGATGAAATGTCGGACATTAAACCGCGTTCATTCCAATGTTGATGATAGTGTTCAGGTAATAAAAACAATATGCAAGAGTGTCGATAAAAAACAGCAATGGCATGAGTTTGCAACTGGCGCTCAGCACTGAGATCTAAGACAGTCTTGGATTCTGGATTTCCACGCCGTGGATTCCGGATTCCAGGTATACTTGATTCCAATTTTTGTCAGTGAAACTTGGATTCTGGATTCCAATCCTTAGTAGGATTCCGGATTCCTTGAGCTGTATTCAGGGGCGCGATCCATTCAACCAAAATTCCGACCGGGAATGGACCCGTTTTTCGAGACTTTTCCGGTTGGATCGAACCGATCCATTGAGTTTTGAACCTAAATTTCCGGCAATTTTGGTTTAAATGGATCGCGCCCCCGGATTCCTCATGCAAAATGTTCCGGGATTCCGGATTCCACGAGCAACAATTTCACGGATTCCTGAATCCAGTGATTCCCTTAATTGGAACGAGATCGTGCGTTAATAAACCTTATGCTATACCAAAACACTCAAATGAAAATTAGTGAAAAGCGAAAAGAGTGTCAAAACTTAACTTATCTTTGTATTTTGTCCACAGTCAAAGCCACAACTACCATAAAACTTTAACTTGACTCTGATTAGGGTCATGAAAGTGTTTATCTGACAGAATGGAATTGCTAAAATTACAATCTTTACCGCTTTGCATGAGTACGCGGCATAATCTATTTCAATTCATCGGCGATTATCAATAAAACCGGAACAACGACGGCAAAGTGATGGGATCTTGGCAACCCGAGCAGAATAAAGGAAGCATGGCTGACACAGCAGACTTCGAGAGGTAACTCAATGGAGTGAGACATTGCTCCAGCAAAAGAACTGTAGTAAAGGAAGCACGTAAAATCTTCACGACTTCGTCTTTTAGAGGATCTTCGATCGAAGAGATCTTAAGGTACTTTAAGTGGAAATAGTTGCGTCCGCTACCATCAAATACTAAAAAATTTGGTTTGCTTAACATGTTGCTAACTTAATGTGTGCACCGAGATGTCATTAAAAAAAACATCACATTGACTTTTCGTATAAATAGCATTCAGTGTGTTCGGTTAAAAGTAAAATTAAAGCAAAAAACACTCAGAAACAACTTGACCCTTGTGATCTCAGGCTAAATTAATTACTCTCTAAAATTCTTAAAACAGTCGCTGGGGAAATTGGTTAACACATGCACTCCACGTACCTGTCCAGTTAGCCAATCCTGAGAAGCTTCCAGAATTTGGCATAGAGCACGAACTTTGATCATTAAGGGTATATTACTGAACATTACTGAAAATGATAACATGGAGTTCATTTTCACTTATATAACAAAGGCATTGGAATTAAACCTTTTTTTTCAATTTAGCAGCTCAAAACTCAAAATCGCGCGTCAATTGGGGTGTATTAAAAAGTTCCCGGTTTTATGTTCATCGGTGTAACTCCTAATTTCTGCTTCACGGTTACTGCTACTATTAAAATAAGAATCACTAACAAGTAAAAATAATAATTAAATGACAAAATATCATATAATTTGTGATAGCATTACACTGTTAAATGCATAAATTTTCAAAGCGTTCTTAGTATTTTACTGATAGGTCCCTATACGTAACTGATTTAACTGATGTCGGCATTGCCTAGAATGTCTTTTAGGGGACAGTTACAGACCTATACCGTCAGTTCATTACAAGGAATTAACGTCAGTTAAATAATTCTCATCCGCTGTAAGCACTGAATCTCCAGCATAAGATGAAAAGGGAAGATGCGACAGATTAAACTTATTACTGGTACAATTGAACACAATGTGCATGAAAAGGAGTTTCTCTCTTTCTTAGAGCCTAATGCACCTAATAAATTACAGTGTATTTACCTGAGTTGTAGCTGCTTTAGAGATTATGGTGTGAATGAATCCTCTAGTTTGACCTCTCTCCAAAGGCTACTGAGGAGTGTAGTCATTTTCCCCATTCCATGAAGAATGCAGCCAATTAGGGGACTAAAATGTTGTTGCTTATTCTTTGGCATCCCGCAGGTTGTATACTCGGCAGTTTTTCCAGAATCATCGATTGAAATAGTCGGCCTATACTAAAAACGACCGGTAAGTGACAACTTACTTGAAGTCACTCGCTGGATTTCACTGAAAGATTTTACTGTAGATTATTGCGTAACTAGTTACATGTAATTGTGCTAACTCTTTATGGAGTCAGTGTTTTCTCAGTCAGTGGATAAAATCCACCGTCTGGTTGTTGCATGTAGCAAAATTTAAGTTTCGTCACCTTAAACGTTACTTTCTTGAGACTTTTTCATTAGCCAGTATTTATAATTTTTATTTATTTATATTGAAAGGAATTTTAATGTGTCAAAAAAAAATGTTCTTATTCCAGTCGCTCATTACTTGGAGTTTTAAAAGCGCTAAGAACGCGTGTTCAAAAATTCGAAGCTTGTTAAAAAGACAAAACACAAATCAATGTAATCATTGAAGAATATGCTGCGAAAGTTACAATAATATATAAATGATGAAAAGCTGTTGGAGGTAAAACACATGTCTGGAAGGTTCTTTGTAGGCTAACAACTGTTTCTTTGATTGATTTTTATCATTTCGTGATAAGCTGCAAGAAATGTTGACCCTTATAAAGCACTTTACACCACTTCAGGAATTCACGCAATCGCATCTGTTCCTGCGGTTATCTTTCTTTAGCCACTTTTGTTAATTGCTCAAGTCAGCGAAAAGTGTTTTCAAGAAAACTTAACAGGCAAAAAGTTAAAGAGTTTTAATTACTTAATGTTTCAAAATGTTTTAGCACTCTTGCGTGCCAGTTACACGCCGACAGCGTGTCATTTATCTCTTGGACCCTCTTGGTACCCGTACACGCGACGGTCTGAATTTATATTCAATTAAGGTAGCTATCAAGAGAGCGATGAAAGAATGAGGTGAGTTGTTACAAAACACAAAATTATTAAGCACCTGGGCGGAAAAGGTTAAGAATGAATGAATTCGAGCAGAGCTCATGTCGTCGACATTCTCTGCAATGTTCTTAGCCGAGGCTTTTGCTTCACGTTGAAAGAGCGGAATGTAAGGCAATCTACTGCTGTGGTTTAAGAACATTGAACCCTCACATGACAGAGGAATAATATCATAATAGTTCTTCACACGAGAAAAGAAAGGTGCAGTGAGCGATAAGATAAAAACAGTCCCCCAGCTTGTGAGTTCAAAGGATAGGGAGTTACAGTAGTTATGCCAAAGCACAGTTTCGGAAAATGTCGGAAAGGTGGATCCAAGAGGCTTTTTCCAGCGGATCGGATTAAACCATAAAATACCTTATGTCAACCACCTTTAATCAGTCTTTATCACCTAATGGAAAACTTTTTTACCGGATTAACTGGATGGATTCAGTCTAATCAGGCAGTTTCAGATGATATAACTCTTCAACTATTTTTCTTGCGATAAAGCATAGGAAAAATTATTGAAAGTCAAAACTGAGGAAAACGTTCCTTTAGAATTGAAACAGTCCACCTTACTCTCCTAGGAGGATGAAATGATTTCTTTTTTATTATTATTAGTATTATTATTATTTTTGTTGTTGTTGTTATTATTATCCTTTATTACTTGTTCAAAGTATTTTTCCAGCTTCTATTGGCTAAATCCTTGGCTAAATCCTTGACGTTTGCGCGATCTGATATAATGACGTCAATACTTCAACGCCTGAAAAGGGGACGGGAACCGACAAAATTAAACCCCGGGGACGACGTTGCGTTGTTTTGATGACGTGGAGCTGTAGAAAATGGCGGAAAATTTCTCACGTTTTGCGAAGAAAAAATAACTGCACGTACCTAAAAACATGCAAGAACGGCAAAAATACAACTGGGAGGATCAGTGGCATATCTGCTCTTGAGACCAAACATCCTAAATTTGCCGAGAACCAGGTATGGAGACGGGAACTTAACATCGATCGAGTTAAGAATGTTCCAGCTTGTTGTTAAATTATGAATTCAAGTTTCTAAGTTATGTAGGAAAACAACACCGAACAAACAAGTTACCTGGCGCAAAGCCGTATAAAATGGCCATGAATTGAGCCCAGCAGGTTACACAGAAAAATCATAAACTGAACCCAAGTTCAAGCACTGAGGACCACTGAGTAAAATGATTTCATTCTGCATTTACGCCTATATTTTTACGTTCTGGTAAGTATATTGAATTTCTCAAACAAAGTCTTTTGATCTTTCGCAATATGCAAAACAGAATCTGATTTACGCAAAGCCAGACTGGCTCCAACTGGCCTTGTTGCCTTTCCTCTACACGCTGTTGCGGTCTCTCCAAAATCTTCTGCAGTGACCGCAGCCTGCTTCTTTCCCCCAGCTACTGTTCTAAATTTTACAAATATTTCTAAAATAAGCTTGCTTTTCAAACTGTATCTGCCTAAGTGGTTGGAAATATGAAATTTCCGAGTCGTAAACCCAGAAAGACTCTTTGATAACTATAAATGCCCCACCTTAGGAACGTCCAACTTGCCGATCAGACCAGCGGGAATGAGCATGCTTTGTCCGCGGAATTGACTGATATAATATAGTAAAACTGGAAAGAAACACCACTCATTTCTTTACTGGGAAAGGGACTAAAGATAAAAGTGTAAATTTCTCGCAACACTGCCACAAGGCTGGGTAGAAACAGTCAAAGAGGTCAACTGCTTGGAGCTTGTTAGTGAAATTAAAAACGGTTACTGAAAATTTGATATATGTTCAAGTAAGTCCTATAACGCTTAATTATTGAAGTAAAAATTCTCCAATACTGACCTTTATTTCAAATTCTACTGCAATGATCGTCAGTTAGGAGCACGCGGTTGTGGTCCGTTCCGTGTTTCTAATGCTAAATAATCTTCAACGCGAAAATTCTCTACCCACGCAACTTCACTTAAACGTGCCTTAGAACTGGATAATCTGTCTGAAGCCTGACGCAAAGCTACCGCAGTCAGTTTTCACTGTCTTACCTAACTAGATATAGTAAAATGTGTAATTACGAGTTGCCGAAATTCTCTCGAACTTTTTTACTTAAATACGTTTTATTTCAATGTATGTTTTAGCAATAGCGCTACCTGGAATGTTTCTTAACGGCATGTTTTAGACTAACCTTTACTCCTTTTCTGTTTTTTTCTTTGCGTTCAAAATTCCGATGGAGACTATTCGTCCTTTCTTTTCCAGCTTATTCAGGTTTTATTCATGACGGATCAGTGATTATATACTTGCTTCTCATTTCACTTGACTCATACCTAGCTTGTTTTGAAATGTTACCTGTAAGGCCATTCCCATTTAATGATCATGCAGTTCAATTGTTTTCGCGGTCCTTTTCAGTCAGTGTTTGTGGTTTAAGCAGTTTATTAAAGGATAACCCCGAAGAGTTAGAGTAAAGGAAATTAAGGGTAAGATTGAATAAACACAGGTTAGTAGCCTTTAAGAGGGACTTTCTCTTACACTCTCCTCACCAAATTTAAGCAGATTTACGTAATCAAACGATTTTTCAAGGCTGGAGCCAGGCTATGAGACGACTAGACAATTGTCCTGTCCATGGTTTGGTCAAATCCTTTCCCGGATTAGAAAAAACAGGTTACGCACCACGAACAATATTATACTGAAGAAATCTTGCATAAATTTATTTATTATAAGTAGTAGAGAATGCGGTAGGGTACAACCAAGAGAGATCTCAGTTGTGATGTCAAACTCGATATCCCTAACATAGGACTATTTCCACGTTTGTCGTTTCCTCTGATAAATAAAACAAAGAAGCATTTTATGTCATTGTTAAAACTGTTTGCGGAAACAAGTTTTATACCTGCAAGAGAACTTGGTCGCGCGGCATTTCGGCTTAGAAAAGAGAAAATCTATAATGAAGTGCTATACCTCTCCTCACACATTTCGCGGGAGTCACACTTTTCAAGTGAACAGTGCGAAAACATATTGTGAACAGTCAGAAAAAATCAGTAGTCTCATACATTTAGGACTCTAAAAGACAGAATCGAAGGACAACAGTGCTCTCTGAATCTATATGTGGTCAACGTACAAACTGGTTGACTAGTTTTATGTCGAATGCTTTTGATTCCCGGAGCAATTATCCATGCACGTCGAGTAAGACATGGCGACAAGAGTTAACTAGATTAAAGTGAAATTTGCTATCCACAGCGTGCTAAAGAGATATCGTACGTGAGAAACGTCGTCTCACACGCAGCTGTATAAGCCACCCATTTTTATAAATGCTTCCGCCCTCCTACGACTTGGTGGCCAAGAATAAACAACACAACGGCGTCTTATTGGTCACCACCAGTCGATGGTCGAATGATTTCTATCCCATGAATAAATCGCTAATCCCTAATCTGTTAGTAAGACGTTTATACCCACAACGTAATTTAAATCATATTGAAAGATAGCTCTTTAGTATTTTGTTCATTCTAAAAAAACAAACAAACAAACGAAAAACAAAAAATTTGAAAATTAGTGGCTTGTCTAGATGGAACTCAACGAGTTCTCCACGCTGGAAAATGTGTTAAGAGATTTGTACTGGGTCAAGAACTTAGTTATTTCACATTGATCCAAGTGTCGGCCCATCAAAGGTAATCCAAGCCAGTCTTGGATTCTGGGATTCCACGCTGCGGATTTCGGATTCCACTTAAGATCTTGGAAAGGATTGTATATAAACAGTTGTTGTCACACCTCGAGAATAATAGTTTGCTGTCATCTTTCCAGTTCGGATTCCGATCTAAACGCTCTACTGAACTAGCAGTTACATATTTTACGGACATAATCAGGAAAGAAGTTGACAATGGAAACATCCTGGGTGCTGTTTTTATCCATCTATCAAAAGCATTTGACACTGTCAGTCATTCGTGTCTTCTTAACAAGTTGCCGTCTTATGGAATTAACAATAAGGAGCTTCACTGGTTTACTGATTATTTGTTTGCTCGAACGCAATCAGTTCAATTCAAAGGTGCTTTGTCAGATGCCAATCCCATATTTTCTGGAGTTCCACAAGGAAGTATATTGGGTCCGCTATTGTTTACTATCCATTTTAATTATGTGCATACGCCTCTTCAGTCAACCTCAATCATCACTTATGCGGATGATACAGTAATTTTCACGGCTGCTAAAGATCTGGAATCCATTCAAAGGCATCTCAGTGAAGATTGTCACAACCTGTCTTCTTGGTTTCGTGATAATGAGCTTGTCCTTAATCTAAAAAAGGGCAAAACTGAGTGTATGACCTTTGGTACTGCCAAAAGGCTTAATGCATTAAATGGAAGACAACTAGCCTTGACTGTAAATGGAACACTGATTAATACCACGTCATCCTATAAATACTTGGGTGTAAACTTGGATTCATCCTTAAATCTCGAATCACATTTTGACAAAATCTATAAAAGAGCAGCAGGAAGATTTATTTTACTCAGGAGAATCCGACCTTTAATCGACAAGAGCAGTGCTGAGAAAACCTACAAAGCAATGATTCAACCTGTTTTTACGTACTGTGGAACTTTGGGTCTCTGTTGGTCACGTTCCCGTAAGAGTCGAATTGAAAGCATTGAAGGTCGAAGTCAGAAAGTCATTGGTGGAAATTATCAAGTCCAGACAGTGGAGAGTTTAATAAAGAGCGAGTCCTGCCAGCTTGTGTTTGATTGTCTTCAGGATAACGTCTGTACCCCTTTTAAAGGATATTTTGCAAAAATTGAACACAACATTAACACTAGAAACAATGGGTGTTCAGTAAAACTTCCCAAAGCCAAATTAGAATTTGGTCGGAGAAGTTTTGCCTTTCAAGGGGCTCTAGTTTATAATACTTTACCTCGGCATTTAAGAACTGTAAATTCTAGGTTTCTTTTTAAGAGTAATTTAAAACAATTTTTTCAATAGTATTCCATAATTCATAACTCTTTTCAGTCTTGTAAGTCGATGATTTTTACAGATTTTGATTTTTAAATCTTAGATTTCTTAGTGTTATTTTATTTTATTTTCCTTTTTCGATTTTATTTTTTATTTTTTAGCTATTTATGAGATAATTACAGGACCCTTTTGATAACAGTTCTTTTTATTAGAACTGATAGGTTATCCTGTATAAATATTCGCGTTATTATTATTATTATTATTATTATTATTACTGTAGTATGGATTTTTGGTGGGTGGCGAGGCGCCGCCAAGCGTTTCTGTCAGCAGCCGTAGCAATCCAAAGCTTGTCCCCTCCTCGGCGCTTCCGGCTTTGTGGCGAGTACTGTACTCCAAATTTTATGATCTTTGGTTGGCGGTGGTTGATCTTGTACCAAGTTCTCTCATTGACCAATCCGAAGGCAAGATCTGGTCAAAGTGAGAAAATTCAATTTTTTTATTTAAATACCTAGATTGTGTTGCATTTGGAAAGGCGCGGAGAGGCCTGTTGTTTCGAACTGGTCTGACTTGGCGAAACTGGCCCTTGCGGAGCTGCCTGATCCTGTAGGGCAACAAAATTGTCCATTATTGTCCACAGTCTCCTCATACTCACCTGCTCAAGGCTATGGACAAGTCAGCGAAAGTGTTATGGTGTACTATGGCATGTGTAACAGAATTTTCGTAGCGCAGTTTCTGGGTCAAAGCCAAAAATGAAAGTCGGATCGCTTGTAATCGGGCGGAGAAGAGGGCAAACAAAGAGAATCCAATATAGCCACAAGTCGTAAGTCGGTTTTATTTGTTATCGATTTATCCCATCGCCATTGATTTCCGTAAGACACCCTCAATACTCGAATGTTGTTCTAGATATCAGTCGTAGACAGTAACTTAACCATTTATTGATCATCACATCACTGGTCACGTTAGATCATCCAAAAAAGTAGGGGAACTTTTAAGAGTTCTCCCAAAGATTTCTCGCTGACTTTTACTAGCCTTACTAGCTTTTCACGCTGACGACACACTTCTTTTCCTGTGGGGACTCACTAAGAGGACAGTGCGTAAATTAGAAATTGGGTCCATTCTTAGTACACTGGACCGACAGTCCACGCTTTTACAAGAAGCTGGCCTTTTGATCAATTAGGCTGTGCTAAAATGGCAAATCGGTAATGGTTTATACATCAACTAAACAGAGGAAACGCACTTTAGTTTAGTTCACTGGAGTTAAATTCCGAATCACTGATCAAATCTGCACACTCAGCCGATAAATTTGGTTTAGCCACCCTCCATGGCTTTTACATATAAAATGAAATGTCGAGAGGTTAATGCGTGCAGAAGAAGAGTCGGTTGACACTCTCCATCGATATATCGGCCGATTATCGATCGGACGAGTAACGATCGACTCTCATCCGATTATTAATCAGTTAAAGATCTTGCTATTTTTTTTAGTCAGATGTATCAATACATTTGTAATTGTGTTAGGCGCAACACAAATATTACAAAACACCTCATTTTTATCCATTCTGTGAAAAAACATCACACTCATGTACTTTAATAAAGGTAGTTAACGGTAACCTGCTGTTTTTTTCAGATGCGTGAAGAAACAAAACAAAAACATTTAACTAGACATTTTCTTTCAAAACTAAAGACTTTCATTTTAACATAAGAGTTTTCAATTGTCAGATTTGGCTGTCTCTTTATTAAAACAACGTCAAATAAGTTTTAAATAAGAAAACATGCCTCAAGAGACATTTACTGTCTCTTGGTAACGACATTCTTTCTAAGTACCTTTGAGATTTCCCTTGGATCTGATTTGTACATTCTACGCAGCACAGCAGAACAGAAAGGGTCATTAAGAAAGAGAGAACTCTTTATAGAGAGCTAAAATAAGGAAATTCAGCTTTTTCTGAGGTAAGAACTGACCGTCGACAATTCTGTTGTACGATGTTTATTGAATTCTCACTGGATTACTTTATTGCGCCCTCAAATGCAATCTTAGCTGTTTCTTAAGCAGTGTTAACAGAAAAAGATGCTCTTGAAACGAAAAAAATTAAGAATGAAAATAAATCTTTCCCTCTGGAAAGACAGTAGTAAAATCAAATAAGATCTTACACTAATCTTAGACGTCAAAACTCATGGAAAAAGCATTGAGTCGTTTTAGATTCTTCTAATCTTAAGACACTTTCTTAAACAACGACTCTTGTAATTGCTTTCGATATAGAAGTATCTACCGTTTATGTTAAATTTATACCATTTTTAGCTTTCATTTTTGTTAATTTGAAGCTTAAAAAGGCTATTGGCCTTTGAGCCATACTGATACACAAGTATTCCAAAATTTAGAAATTCATTTTAGCCAGGAACCATTTGTCATGTCTCTCACTTATTTCGAGTGGAAACATAACGGGAGTCGAAGTTTTAATTCAGCTTTCAGATGAAAATTACTCAGTGCTACAGTAGCATTCATTCCACGAAACTGATATTGAAGTGAACTGCGAAACTTCTGATTAAGTGAAGATCCTAAAGGCTATGTTGCTGCATTTAAAAAACGTCTCGAAGAAAGATTTAAAAAGCAGAAAGCAAAAAAAAGGGGAAATAAACAACAACGACAACAGTAAGAAAGCAGGAAAACAGACGATAAAGGCTCCCTAAGGGTACAAGATCGAGCGTAAAACCGTCTGAGAACAATACGATTCGATCTGAGAAACTTCACAAGTTAAGTAAAAGCGAGACACGCAATTCAACCAACAATTCAACCCGCACAAGTACAGGGAAAAATAACTTACTTTCTAACTCACAGAAATAATTAATATTCTGCTTCTAATAGAGTATCATCGGTTGATGTTTTTTGTGCTTCTGTGCCAGGTGTGTATGCAAAAAAAATACATTTGACTGAATCCTGACCCCTAAACCCAAAATAGTCTGTGATTCCTCAATTTTTACTTCAGTGCAGCTTATACGTGAACCGTGCTTACAACGAGATGACTAGTAAGATTTTAGGTTCAAAAGTCTAAATTATATCTCTTTTGAAAAGGAGTATTCAAGGATAAATCAAATGACTGTTCACTGGAAATTATTTTTGGCAAATTTAAGGACTTGCTTCTTTAGGCGGCATTAGCAAGTATCCCTGCAAATGTAATTAAAAGGGCCTTTTTTTACGTCAGTAGCTCGAAATAGTTATCGTCTATCAAACAAACCTGATGCCGAAGGTGCGCTCATTTAACCTCCCGTCTCTCTCCATCAGAGCTCTGTTTTTAAGAGTATTTATACAGCTACTTAGAAGCTACACGGAAAGGAAAGCAGTCGCGAAAAGGATTTGAGGAGACATCTGGAATTAAATCGAACTCGGGACCTTTCGCACAGAGCTATAGGGTTGCTCACTAACCAACTGTGTCAATCCCTACTCCTTCAGTTGGCATCAAATCACTCAGTAACCATGTCTTAGTCTATCGGAGGGAGAAAGTGACAAGTTCGTTCTCGGTTAGCCTCGATGAATAACATGCATTCAAAGACAGATTGCAGGCAAAAGGTCGAGACTTTGACGGTAAATAGCCGAACTGAAACGCATGTCCGACACACATAGCTGACTGGAGCAGATTTGTTTGCGAAGTGAGACACAATACGAATGTTTTTTCCTTTTTTACAGTCTCATTTTTAATTTAATGATCGAAATCGCTTCCATTTTCTCTCTAAAATACTTTTGTCGTTGCAATTTATCGCCAGAAGCTTTTCTTAAATCACTAAAACGGTCAAGAAGAAGTTCGTCGCGGTCGGTTGCTTGACAACCGTCTCCACCCATCCTAAGATGGATGCTGATATATATTTAGCCGATTTTGTGAAAACCAACCTAGTAACCAAATTTGCAGTCATTTGAGTGAAAAATGGCCAAACGGAAGAAAGGAGAAGAAAAGAAAAAAACAATGGTTACTATCTTGGTTTTTATAATGGCTACTTTGACGGAAGAGGTCTGTTTGGTGGCAACATTTTCAAATATAAGGCGTTCTTGTCGCTTGAGGCCTTAAAATAGATGTATAAATCTAGCCCCCGGCCTTGATATACACATCTAGTTTAAGACCTCAAACCTAGGTGACAAAAAGGCAGGTAAAAACCTCTAATTGCAGAGGTCCACTCAAAGCGTAAATAAAACAGACTGGTTCGTTCTTGCCGGATCTCTAATGTAGAGATGCTGCAGTACTTGAAGTGGGAATTCAAGCAAAACTGAATGCATAGTTAGTTTGGCCCCAAATAAATAAGCCCAGCGCCAGCCTTACATTCAGTTTTGCTTTAACAACAACGCAAGGTCATGGGGGTATCTGTAAATCCTTTGAAATTTGGTCACAATTTCGTTTTTTCACTGCCACAGAATGAAATAAAATGTCAAAAACGTTTATCTTTGCGATTTACCCATATCGCCTTGCGGTCTCATCGAGAACGCTTTTCGAGGTCTACAAGGTGAATTGAAATAGCTGTAAAGTCAAACCAAGGTCCCACTACGCTAAACGATCCACGCTCGATCCACAAGCGAGGTAAAATTTCCACTGACAAATTTATAAACCTTGCTTCGCAACTAAACAATTTGAAAAATGAATAAGAGAGGTGGTCAATGATCAGTGGTAGCAATTGAACTATGCAATAATAGATTTTCACGGAACGAAAGTTGGTTGTTGTTTTGACATTCCATATCAAACCTTTTATTCGGCCAATCAACTACAAGGTTTTGCTTTATTGATTTTTTTTTCCAGGACCAGTTTCAGATGAAGGCCTGGGTCCTGTTAATAGTGTTAATACCGCTGATTACCTTCAGCAATGGACGCACCAGATTCCGCATGGTTGAATATGACGAAGACCAAGGCCACTCTAGGGCTTATGGAGTCTGCATGAGGCAGTGTAAACGTGAATGCTTAAACAACGAAGGAGAATGCAAACATCACCCTCAGACACGGGAGCTCATTTGCCGGCAGGGTCCAAAAGATGGCGACTGGAACGGCTTCAAGACCTTCATGGATAAAAGGGGTGTCACGAAATGCGAAGATTTTCTTGAATTGAAACCTGCATTGAAAGAGGACGAGACCAAAAGCAAACACTTGTCATTTCAGCCGTCTGAGATCTGGCAGTTATTTGAATGAGTAATTGAACAATCGATTGGGTGTAAAAGGTCTATGGAAAGAACGGGAAACATGTCACTGTAAGCTTGTTGTTGTATTAGAAGATGTTCTGTAGCTGTAGATGTGCATCCTCCTGATCTTTTGTTAAAATGGTATTTAGTAATGATATTTAATATTGAAAGCAACGCAAAATTACTGCAAGATTTATCAGGGAATAAATTTACTGTACTTTACTTAGCTGAGAACATTTCTCTTAGATTGGTTTATCTGAATCTCGACCTTTAGAATTAGAATTGTAATCTGTACCAGAATGCTTCGCCGGAAACATCCCCGACTTTTTTAGCGCCCGCTAATATCTTGTGTCATTGTTTTGCAACCATTAGAGAAATTTCGTTAAAAGCAACAAAAGTCTCCTGAGGAAACAGCCATAGCCACGGTTAACATGGTTATTTAAGTTGGATGTTGTAGAAGGAAAGTTACCAATGCAGACCGACTCTCTTTATATTTGTGTAACTCTTTGCAAAGTATTTCCATTTTCGGCCTCAAATGTAGCTATGTTGACACTCTTCTACTATGGGACCAATGCCTTTGCATAAAAAAAAAATCTCGAGAAATAATTATTATAAGCACTAGGTCATTATCGACATTATCATGTGGAGTTGGATATCGGGATCTCGCCGGAAATGGTATATGGTATATTTAACAATTATTCAGTAAGACTGAGTATGATGTGAAGAATTATGTAGATCGAAGAGGATGTTAGTGGAGGTGAATAACAGCCTCTTATATCCGCATGATTATTTTAAAATTAAATATCATACGAAAGACTGCCCTGGGTGCCAACCTCGTTCTCAGGTTCTCTCTAGAGGTTGCCCTGGATGCCAGAGGTTTTCTTTCTTTGCTCGGGTTATTCCATCCCAGGGTTTCGAGAACGCCGAAAGCCGAATTCAGTAATTTTGTTTATTCAGGATATGTCTAAGTCCTTAATAACCCTAACTCCTCGTGAATATTTGCCTCTTTTTCTCAGCACAGTTTCAGGATAAAAACAAAAGTGTTTTTCTCTTGCTGATATTCCTCAAAAAGTAGATGAAATCCATTGTGACAAGATGTTTTACATATTTTTGCATTTCGTTCGTTCAGTTTTAGTCAGAAACTCGTCTTCAGATAGCAGTGAACTCTTTCGCCATTATTTTTAGGTTAATCATACATAAACAGCAAGGCTGCCGCTCCACCGCCTGGAGAATAGATTGGATTCGACAAGGCAATATACCATGATAGTGTCGATGGTATATTGCTAGTATTTTTGGTCCACGTTAGCTGGTTATGAAGAATTAGCAAGTAAGGGGATTTAAGCCAATCAGAAACAGCAAAATATTTTAAGGGAAAATTATACACTATCACCAACTTAGTTTAAAAGTCAACCATTTTGGGTTACACCTTTTACGTTTTCTAAAAAAAAAAAAGGCACGCTTGAATTCATAATAAGTCTTTGAATGTACTGTGATTCGGTCAACACAGGAACATAAAACTCCTTGGTCTCCATCAGAACCATTCAGAATAACCCTATGAAAAAAACAAAGATAAAGACGTTAAAATAAAAACCAATTGGCCAAAAAAAAAAAATGAAGCTTGAGTACTCACACGCTTGCTTTAATTGGTATCGATCGTTGTTATCCTCGACCTCTTAGCCATGATGAAAACCATGAGGACCATGAGCTAACAAGAACAGATAACGAGTCACGATTATAATGTGAATTTATGTTTAGAAAATGGTCAATTGATTATGAGGAATACAGTGGCGGCTCCACGGGAGGGGCCCAGGGGAGCCGGGCTCCCCCTTAGTTTTAGGCTAAAATGAGGCCGCCGCCCCCCGCCACCCCCCGCCGGAAATTGTCTCTGTATCCGTGTTTTCTAAAGTCTTAAGCTTAGATTAATTGTCATGTCCACAAATTTGGAATGTATAGCAAGAGATAGACCAAGAAAAAGAGAAAGTAGGCGGCAGGCCAGCGAAGCTCAACAAGAAAAAGGGCGACAGAGATCTGGAGAGAGAGGTAAAAAACAAAGGAGACATTTTTTTGTTGAAAGAACAACATGAAAATTTTGTAGCGGCGGTAACAAAATGAGACAAAATTCTTAAGAATAACTACAAGTTATACGGGAACCACAACTGTCGCTTATAAGATCTACATGTACAAGGTTAATGCACCGTATGCTGGACTTAAAAGATTGTAAGCTAGGTTTGTCTTTGACTTTGCGGCTGTCCAATCTAAACCGTATATATGGTCCATAGAACCTCAAAGAATGTTTCCCGTAATGTAAAGTATTAAATCTGAGTACTTGTGATGAAAATTCTGATTTCTTAAGTGATTCTTGGATGACTAACATGATGACTGTAATGGAAAAAGAACAATTATGTATCCGAAGTAGTAAAAATGGAAGAAAGATAGCTATAAAGGCCCCCATCAAATTAATGATTTTTGCTGTAAGTACAAATAAAAAAAAGAAAAAAAATAGATTAAGTCGTATAACCATCAAATGACACCAGCCTCATAGATCCAGACGCAGCAGTCACGTACTGATCTTCGTTCCCGACGTGGCTGGTCATGAATGTCCTACTATAAACTACTTCAAAGTCACCTTCTTCGTCACTTTCCGTATCAGAATCAGTCTCGTACAGAAACCAGATCAGTGATCTGGTTCCTGTATGTCATGTATCTTGTTGTTGGCCTAAGTTTCAATCCATTTTTAGCCCTTGCAATCCATTGCAGCAGACGACGGGAAACAATATCAATATCAAACTATGAGGTGCTATGGACCATTATTTTTGGAATTCAATTGATGCAAGAAAGTTTTAGCTTTCTAAAAAGAAAGCAAATAGCATGACATAGTCCCGTGACGCTGGTGGTAAAGTTCCCGCTTTATCTCGAGTTGAATTGCCTCTTATAGTTCGAAAGGTCGAACGTTATCTATCCAAGTCCCTCACTGTCTGCACCGATGGGGGAGACATAGTTGAGAGAGCTGACAAAGGCATGAAAGTATTAGTCACGGGACAATAATATTCGTCTTTTCGTGATTGTAGCCCACTTCGAATTTGTAGTTCCTTCACCATGGCTCCAAAGCCTTGGGCGTAGTTCAAAGCACTAAATGTTTTTGTGTTGAAGTAAAAAACCGCTTGTAAGTTTTCCACCTGCGTCGTCAGAAGATTTTCGTACCTCGCTACAGACTTTGTCGACATCCTCTTTCTCGTCCATCAATGTTACCTTTTTCGCAGACGTACCTTTTTCGCGTATTTAAAAATCGTCAAAAGATATCCAAGGGTTTAAACACGAGCTTACTAGTCTCAATAGTTAGAACTTCAACATCAGTTACAAAAATGATTTCTCGTAAGTACAAATTAAATAGAAAGATGCTGATTTCTAGCTCAGCCATCAGAAATCAATTTATTTTAGACCAGATCAAGTGTTAAGAGTCACAGCTTTTGCTCCGACGATCTTGACGATCTTTTGGGTCTATGAAAACAGTACTTCCTTTTTCCGAACACAGAAATAATGTTAATAATAGAAGACGAAACATTCGTTAAGTTTTGAGCTGTCTACAAACAGTTCTATGACTGACGCTTAATTTCTGTTTGCCGGATACTACCCTGGTGCCCTTTGCATATAGCAATATCAGTTAATGTGGCACTGGGTCATCAGCGAGACAGAAAAAAGTCAGAAAGTAGCATTTGTTTTTGGAAAATTTTGTAGATTCATTAAAAACTATCACTTAAATAACTACTGATTTTTTGGCCAATATCAGTTAATTGATGACCCCATTGACACCCTCAGATAAGTATGTGCCGCCCCAGATGGTATGCCGTTTTGATCTAAAAACCGAAAACGGGTAAACATTTTGCCCAGTTTGGTCTGGAATCGGATATGGTTATCGAGGGAACTACCGGAGTGTATGAACGTCTTTGTTGTTTCAGTTCCAAATGTTTTAACAAAGTCTACGAGATCACAACTTAATCTACGTTCGTAGGACTTAGATCAACTTTTACGGCTTAGAAGGAGTGGAAATGATCAGCAGTATAAAAGCTT
>CALNXK010000028.1:3550000-3655000 GCA_942486035.1 Porites lobata
ATTGACTTAATAAGAAATGTTTATACGCATGCTTATTCATAATCACAGTAGCATCAATTCAGTTGTAACATCTAAAACATGAAACATACCTTCTACAAAGTCCTCTCGATTTGGTTTTCACTACTGTTACTTTTCACCACATAACAGGTTAAATTTTCCATTGGTCATGCCCAATATATAGCCCCTGCTCACAACTGAACCCACCATGGGCTTTCCATGAGTTGCTTCATCGTGTGGTGAATCAATTTTTTAAACAGCGAAAAAGGACAACCTGTTGTTCATTTCTTGCACAATATGCTGTCCAAGCACATTGATACATGTACCTTTTTCGTTAATCATCTAATAATCTCACGAAATGGGTGGATTATTTCTTTCTTTTGTGAAATTTATAACTTCAATTCCTGCCGCAACCGAAACTATGTTTCTTTTATACCATTACAAATATTTGATATCTCTAACTTATTACACTAATTGACGCTTTTCACTTATTTAAATGGCACCACATTTATGGAATAAAGTCAATCAAAGCCTTCATCGCGATTATGATCGCATTCACTCGAACAAAAAGATAGTTTGCCTCGGCGTGTCTCTTCTGAAATTTCTAATTCTATGCTGACCGTCTTTGATTTCATTTCAATTTCGTGATACTTTAGAAAGTTCAAACTGACGACCTCCCTAATGACTGCACGAGCTTCAAGCTATGATAGGAAGGAAATCAGCTGGCTAGTTACGAATTAATATCGACCTTTACAATTAAACATATCTCCCTCGAAACAAATGAGAATCGAGAAAAATTTATTTATCAACGACCTCATGCTGTGGGACAGCTATTGAGGTATCGCCCAACTTCCCGCCCAGACTCCAGATGTGTTCTATAAGTGGATAAATACAACTGCTGGCTGTGCGCTTCTTATATGAGCAGCTTCGAAGACTTACAAACATTAAAGGTTGCTAGTATGAGTGGTTTGCCATAGGTTTATATGTAAGGTGGCGTTTACTGAGTAAATAGTTTCGGAATATGTCAATTATACACAATTTGCATCCTGTACCCCAAAAAACTCTTTCTTAATGCAGAGACACCCAAAGATGGCTTTGTCCCACATGCTTTAAAAACCTGCCTTCATCAGAGCTTTTTTAAGTCGCGGTTTTACCCTGCTTAATAAAATTGTTGGGAATTTTGATGCAATAACCCAGACAAACTGAGATGATTGGTACAGCCAACTAGAAATTGTTACCTTTCTCGAGCCAAGAAATTTCTAGACAATTTTTATAAAGGTGCATGCGGCTTTGTCTATCCTTTTCCGGCTTGACGCTGGTTATAATTTGTTTCCTTAGAAAAACTTTTGTGACGTTAGGACCAATGTTATCATAACAATTCTCGCCTTGCGCACACCTGGTTATTACGGAACCCCACTTAAAGGACAGCAAGTAAATCCCTACAGCAAGACTTACAGACGTTTGACACTAGACTCCCGTTACCCTCTTGGACTTACCAGCGTTTCTTCGTTAATTCAGTGCCGAAATCACAGTTTTATTTTATTGTCCCTAAGCAAAAATACCCGAGAGACGATATTCTCTCAGCACGGTCCTTCATAAACTTGGTTAATTTATGATATCCTTCCATTAAAAATATTTCTACGTTTCTGATTGGCTCAAGTCCACCGGTCTATTATTCTTAATTTATTAGTGTTGACCAAATTGGAAGACGTTGCGATGTCCGGTAAAATAACAATGAGTACAAGGTATCACCAGACGCCAGAAAATGGCACGGTAACCAAGAAGCCCTGGGGACAGGTTGTGTTGACTCAGTTGCTTTGATAGAACTCAAGAAACCACTCATTGAAAATGCTATTACTGAGTACTCTTTTATCAACGATCCTTAAGGCGTCAGGAATAAAGGGAGTTGCCTGTAATAGTTATTAGCGGCGGTTCAAGAGAGAAGTTGGGTGAATAAGTATAATATTTCCCTGTTCATTCTTCTAGTCAATTTCTTTAATACATATACTGCATTTGACAAGAAGTTTGAAAGTCTATGGCAGCCACAGACTGATTTGGACCTGCTAGCTAGTATATATAGTTATCAGTGACAATAAAAGGCTGATTAATTCATGTAAGCATTTTGATTTAGCAGGTTAAAGGTAAAAACTACATGGAAATACCCGATCGGCGGTTCCTAATATCGTCAATAGCCGGAGAGTCACTCCCTCGCCTGAATCATTTTCTTTACGGGTTAGCGTTAACTCCTTTTCGAACGGACTCTGAGGACAAAGTTGCCTTTGCATAATTCTCTAGAACAAATTTCCTTAAAGAAAGTTCAAAGAAAAGCAAACTTGACAATCAGTGACTCTACTGAGTCCACACGGAGCCTCTTTTGTACAGCGAATTTTTACCGTACGGCAATAGACCTGAACCAGTGCCCATTTTAAATTTGCGCCTGAAACTGTCAGTCAGTGTTGTGTTGAATTGTACACCGTAGGATTATTTTGGGGAACGAACTCTAACCCAGTTTACTGGGTAACCTCGCAATAGCCAGTAAGAAAGCCATGATAATTTTTGCCAAATTATTAAACCCAACTAACTAGAAAATCTATTGGAATAAAGAGGACCATCGCAGATTTCCAAGAACCTGCGAAATTTCTTCGTTAAGGAGTTACGATCTGAGTTCACAGGATGCCGAGAGGAATTAAATATGTTTCACCTTGATCGCAGTTTTATACGCGGGGCAACGGTACAAATAAACATCACCAATTGTAAAATTGCACACATTTTAGAAATCATACTGATGAACAGTTACGACTTTTAGATATTTCGAGCAACAAAAATAATTCCGTCTGTTCTCTTTGAATTTGACAATTTTTTCGCTGGCGAGAGTTATGCGAGCCAGCACTATTCTCTTAAATAGCAAGAAAAAGCCAAAATGTGTCGGATGTAAGATCAGAAGCATGTACAGTCAATTGGTATTTTTAATCCGGAGTATTCACTTCTGTGTGATGACATCACTTAAAACGCCCGAGGAGTTTGATTAAATTTCTAGGGTGCAAGGAGATTATAAACGAGGAGAGTGTTTTATACACCCGAAAAAGATGTGTCCCACACCCGGCATGTAAAGTTGCTATAGAAAAGAGCCTTAGTTCCACCCAAATTGCATACAGGCAACAGGATAACTGTACAAACACCTTTATTATCTATTCAACAATACCAATGTCAGCACTGAAACACACGTACCAACTCCGCGATATGGCCATTACCTTACCGGGCGAATCACCATATCACCCGGGCAAAGGCAGCCATGGACGGCTATTCGCTGTTATTAGGGCTCATCAGCATGGCATAGCCGTGGAGTCTATGAACGGACGAACCCGCTTTTTTTTTTATTTCGAGGCGACTGTACGCAGCGAAGTGCAATCCCACGTCACCCGTTTAACACGCAGACACCAACGCAAGACCACCGTACTGTACAACACCAAACTTAACGTTACAATTTAACATACCTCAGGATGGGTGCACAAAAGCTGCCGGGGTAATGAGCCCCGCCACCCCTTACAAAAGTACGGGACAGGAAAAACAGCTACACGCCACTACACGCCACAATCGGACAAGTAAAAAGTCCCGAGAGACACTAACTAAGCTACTCCAACTAACTAGAACTGACTACTGCAAGGTAAGTGAACAGACAGACAAAGGACCTGGAGTACCCCCACGACACTGATGGCGAGCTATGGGATAGAATGAAAGAGCCAAACAGCGACACAGGGGGCCAACACCCAAGGACAAAAAGCAATTTTATTAACAACGCCAATGAGCACCAAAGGATGTAAAACGCAGTAGGCAACAGAAGATTCACAAATGGACAGCCAGCTGACCATCCCTAACAGATACCACTATACCACGGTCACCCCACCGTCAAACAAAATAACCGCGACAATGAAGGAACGAAAACGCTTGAAGAGCAAGGGAAGGCAGAAACAAACACGCACCCTCACCAGCGCAAGCAGTGCAACAGCACTAGAAGCCAATTACAAATCACGAAAACGATAGTCGTTACAGGGAAAGTACAAGAAATACTTACACACATTAAGAATGTAGAAAAACACACGAGGGACACAGAGCAGTTCACCCTGGTTAAACCCAAAAGCGCATGACGACTCTTTAAAGATGGAATAAGGACCGAGCATCGAGCCATGAGGACTGCAGCTAGGAAATACAGACGAGCCTCGATCACAGAGGGGACTGCAGCTATCGGAATATAAGCCATGCCAAAAGACTGTACGGAGAGCCCCAAATTTGTTGACAGGTTAATGCAAGGTGGTCAAGGGACATCTTGGACGCAGATCAGATGGTCTTTCAGGAGGAGGACTACCCACAACCAGAGTGTCTTCTGGTACATAAAAACCACCATCAACTGCCACCCAAGCAGATAGAAGCCCCTTGTAGTAGGGGTGCAGGGCTCTGACATCAATACGCCACGGATGTGAAAGGATCTCGCCAGGCGTCATGCCATACAGCACTCGAGAATAGTAAAAAGGAATTGCATCCAGCTGGAAAATCGTCTAATAAAGTGACTGACGTACTGAACGTTCAGGGCCCAAACCTTTAGCTGTACAGACACCACAGAGAACCCGCCAAACGCCGGGGGTTAGATTAGAACAGCCCACGCAACAAGATCGTTTTTACCACCCAAAACGAAAGAAAAAATCGGCCTGTTAAGCTCGCCCAGCACCCAATTAGGCATTGGGAGCAGCGACGCCACATACCAAATGCGGGATAGAGCCAGGGCGTTACTCACTACAGCCCGCCCAAGAAAAGACAACTTCCGCAAGCCCCAAGCATTCGAACAATTTTGACGGCAGTTATTCTTGGCTCCAGTTTTTGACTCCTCCAAACCAGAGGGGCCGATAGAGACACCCAACACTTTAACCCTCGCAGAAGACCATTGCAATGCAACCGGAGGATCACCACGCACACTCCACCCATCCAACCAAAGACCTTTACATTTCCCCAAATTCAGCTTGAAGACAGAGCCCCATTCAAAAAGGCTGTAGGTCGCAAAAGTAGCTCCGTTAGCAACATCAGACGTAACAATAACAGATGTGTCGTCCGCACACTGAAAGATAACGGCCAAAGGAATGGGGGCACCTGGAAGGGAAAGCCCGACGATGGCAGGGTTAGCACGGATGTTACAAGCTAGAACCTCAGCCAGAGCATAAAGGACGTAGAGCAGAGGCGATATGGGACAACCCTGCCGAACACCACAAGACAGACCGGAAAAAGGAGTGATGTAACCGTTCACCTCAACAGCGCTCTGAACCCAAGCATAGAAGAGATCCGTCCAGCTAATAAAAGAAGGACCGAAACCCATGCGACCTAAAGCAGAACGCAGCAAAACGAAATCAACTCTGTCGAAAGCCTTCTCTTGTTCGAGAGACAGAATAGCAACAGAGGACCCACTGGTAGACGCATAGTGTGCCCCATCCCTCAGAAAAGAGACACTATTTCCAATAAACCTGCCCGGCACCCCACAAGTCTGATTATAAATGAACTTTAAGTAGACTTCCGGCGATCGCACGGGAGGCAATTTTGTAGTCGACTGGGTCTCCAATTGAACAGGTCAAGTAGGTCACCCTTCTTAAAGGTGAGGGTGATTTGACCACGCCTCAATGATTTACCAAGGAAACCAAACTGGTAACAGAAATTCAGAACCTCCACAAGATCTTCTCCCCAACACGTCCCAAAGCAGAAGATAAAACTCCATCGGGAGACCATCAAAACCAGGTGCCTTGCCCCTGGCTATGCCAGACAGGGCAGCAACACACTCTTCATCAGAAAGCGGACCCTTGCCATCGTCAACCCGATCAGCTGGAACCCTATTAGTGGCACACAGGACAGCAAATAGGTCTGAGCAACCTGATCAGTCACTTCTTTAGGAAAGAGACTACAGAAAAAGATGCCAAAACGGTCTGGATGACCTCAATATCAGCACGCACCACCCCATCAAATTCCCGTACAGCAGAGATAACGCGCTGACTGCGATGTTTTTCTCCAACCTGCACAAATAAGCCGAGGAGCACTCACCCTCCTCAACTCACCTAAACCGGGCATGAACTCTGTCTCCTACAGCTTTTCAAGATCCAATTTCCTGAGTTTCATGGGCAGACAGGTTAGGGTCACAAATGATACACTACCATTGTCAACTTGACTCAGCGGAAGGTCCCGCTGGCTGCGCAGGCATGCCACACAGTTCTTACAGATTGTCACCGGCAAGCCTTTAATTTTAGACTTAGCCGCCTCCCACCAATCCACCACAGCCAGATCGAAAATCGGACAGAAAACTAGAAATAGGTCTCTAAAGCCACAGACTCGTCCTCCTCCAAAACCGAGATATTTTAACTTCCAGATGCCTGGACCGCGAGACAAGGCTTGGGGTACGATCGCTGACAAGATAACCGCGCATTGAGCAGAATAGGAGCATGGACAGATCTCGCAAAAGTTCATCGGAGGAAGCCAATGGACGGGCACCCCGATGAAATCTACCCGGGAGGCAACAGAACCATTGGGCCTAACCCAGCTGAAAGACCTATCTGACGGGTGCAAACTGCGCCACACATAAACAACACCACAGACATGAAAAAGGCTAACCCAAGACGCGGAGCTATCATGTGGAGAGTCCACAACATCCGATCCCAACCGATCCATTCCACGATCAAAAACCGTATTGAAAGCCCTACACTTAAGGGTCGGCGGAAACGGATTGACCACTCCCAACACATTATCCGAAAAAAATGCTATCCTTTCCGGATTGCGGTTAGGAGCGTAAAGACACACGACACTGAAACGCATATCTGCCAAAGAAAAGGAGCGGTGGACCCTTATCTTCACAGAAAGAAGTTGTTGCGGCGCAACCGCACGAACGGTTAGAGCCAGCCGAAACCTTTACCCTATAACCAGAAGACTGAAACCTATGACCTTGTTGTCCAACATTCAGGGGACCTCCTGCACTAAAGATAATATCCGGAGGAGAAGGAAGAGAGCAAATCCACTTCAGCAACCCCTCCCGTTTGTCAACACCACGAAGGCCACAAACGTTTAAAGATAATAAAACGATAGCCATGATGAGAGAGAGAGAGAGGGACCACATCAGGACTTGCGCTTAGATAACTTAGACCAATCCAGAGCAGCCCTCCGGAGGCCAGGACTGATCCTGGGGAGCTTGCCCTCACCAGAGTGCGCCTGCTCATAGACTCGACGGCTATGCCACACCGATTGGCCCTAATAAGGGCGAAACAGCTATCCATGGCTGCCACTGCCCGGATGATATGGTTGTGTGCATGGGTAAAGTTATGGCCATACGGCGGAGTTGGTAAGTGTGCTTCAGTGATGATATTGGTATTATCTATCCAACACATCGTATATGGATATCTAGACTCCATAGTGACTGTAAGGCAGTTCGTTTATATACAATGGATTTTACTAAAGCGTTTGACTCCGTAAATCATAGCAAGTTACCAGCTAAATTTAGAAGCTTCCCCTCAATCTTTCCAGAGTCAATTGGTACCATAGCTTCTTGTTTGCCAGGCAACAGCGAATTTCCTTATAATAATCACCTTTGTAACTGGAAAGCCATTAACAAGGGAACCACACAAGGACGCGTAAGCGGGTCGTTTTTATATATTTGAAACTTTTCTTATAACTTTGCTCCTGCCATTTTTAAATACGCTGACGACCCTTAAATAGTTTCTCCTGTAAGTAATCACTGTGATCCGTCTCCTAACCTTGCCGAACAATTCATGACATGGTCTAAAGAGAACAACATGTCTTGCAATTCAAGAAAACAGCTCTCAATATAACCCCGTATTTGTCATTCCTCAATGCAGTAGTCTTGTTCTTTAGGAGGTTACGATCTAGAGTGATTGCAGGTTTAGGGCGCATGTTAATCTTAAATTAATTAAGGCAAACAAATGTCTACATGTTCTTTGCACCCTAAGAAAAGGACACTATTTACAAGCTTAAATAGATCACCTGTTCAATTCCTTAGTTTTGCTGAATTTTATCCGTTTATGAAGCATGATCTTAATATTATACAGAACTTTTTAGATGGATGTCATAAGCCCTGTCTCAACTAAGGATCTCTTAGAGAGGCAAGATTGTAAAATTTTTAAGGAAGTAACTTCAATAAATAATCACCCTCTGGCACCATATATTCCTTCAAAAAAATCTGCTTTTGCAATCTCCGTATTAAACAAAGTGCCCGTCCTAAAATGAATACTGTATTTTCAAGTCTGCCTTTGTAAATAGATTAATATTTAACTAATCATTGTACAGGATGGTTACGATTTAATGATTAGTTTATTTATTTTTTCACAAATACGCAAAAATGACATATTTTCCTTTTAAAAAGGTTTACCCACCCTAATTCCTAGGAGTCATTTTCATTTTGACGCCGGCACTTACTTTGAAATTAAAGGTGCTCTAAGGGATCGTAATTATATAAATCACAGGCGCAGCTTTCCTTATCACTAAGAGCATTGCTGAACTTCGTCCCTTAGCCTTGTTTGAAAATATTTGTTCAATTGCATGGCCTCACTGACAATGGTAAATTGGCCCACAGTTGAAGGTACACGGCTCCCCACCCAGTCTAAAGTTCTACAGGAAATTAGGGAGTTTGGTTCGCGTTAGTGAGTTCTGTCGCATGGCATGTGACACCGTTTCGTTGCATTGGAAAACGCGATTGAGTTGGGGGATATAGAAAATAAAGTTATATTTTTTTAGCCAATATTAGGAGCAAATAAGAGCTGTTTAGGTTATTTAATGTTAACGGTTTATTGATAATATACTGTAACAGCAATAAAATGATGGTCAATGAAGTATGGTGTAACATGGGAAATTACTCCCGCCACTGATTTGAATGCCTTCGGACAGGTTCCAGTACTCTGCAAGAAGTTACAAAGAAGCAAACATGTTTAGCCTTATGAATGGCAACGGGAACTACAGTTCATAAGAACGCGTAGATTACTTTTTAGGTTGTCAAAATGAGCAGAAAGATAATAGGCCTAGTAAGTTTTGCGGATATTCACGGATATCTTAACATAGGCTAATATTGTTTATAAGATGGACATGTCAAAGAAATCGTTAGCTTATGACGTTCTTTATCTGATAAAAATGAACATTTTACTTTGCAACTGGTTGGAAAAAATGGATCTTCCTCACCATTAAGCTTGGGTTAACTGATTTTCTATGAAAACGAATAAACACGTTATGTTACTAGCTATAAAAACTCCTCACGAACACTTCTTGTAATGGAGAGGGATATGTAGTCGGCCCAAGGTCCATTTCTTTACCTCACGAAAAATCTGATAATAAGGACATTCAACTCTGCCTTGTCCAATGGTTTTCGTATAAACTTACAATTTTAATAACTATTCATTTCCCCCAGATTACATTTTATACAGTGCGGTATAAAAAAATTGAGATGAGGTGTCAAATCTGTAAAGTGATAGCTATAGTGCTAATGAAGATGCGCTGAAATTGATTATAATCATTATATTATTATCATCAATTATAATGATATTATCATCATAATAATCATCATCAGCAACATCATTAAGGAAAAAATAGCTTAGTTACATATATAGTATGTTTTCACCAACCTAATTTTTTAAGTGTTACTGAGCCATTCCCAAAGATTCACTCTATATATTGAGCGTCATCCATGCTCAAATCATCTGCCTCCACATTTAAATCTGGCTCAAAATACCCGTCAACAATTCCATGACTACAGCAAAACGTAAAAAATAATTCGTTAAAACACAAAATTGATGACCAACATTTGACTTAAATAGTCGCCTATTGGTATTAGGCAAATAGCAACATACTTATAAAAACATCTTAAAGAAACCAAATTGAGATGAATTTTTGTGTAACCTATTTGAGCATTATCGCATTAAAAATTGTGGCCAATCATGTTGATTATGAGTAGCAGCCTACGGGCTTTTATTGTAGTTAGAACCTTTTTTCTTCTCCTTCCCTTTCATTTCTTTTCTTTTTTCTCTCTCCTCTGTGAAAACTTAGGGTGCTCAAGTGTAATAAGTGTAAGGATGGTTTCCAATTTTTTTTTATATCGATTGTTGTAAATTTCTCTTTAAAGGTTATTTTGTTTTCGTTTAAACACAATAGCTGCCTTTTTCTGAAAAACTGAAAAAATTTATATATGTTAGCAAAGTGTAGTTCCAGAAAATATTCCTTACACCCCCCACGGAGAGCACTTTTGCATTAGCCCCCCCCGACCCCCCTGGAATTTCCATTCCAGGGGGTGCTTGTTATACCTCCCTACCCCCTCTAATTTCCGTACTTATTCAACTTGGTTGGGTGCTCTCTGGAAATAATATTTGTATGTTTTTAAACTAGGAATTATTTTGAATGAAATAATAAAGAAATTAATGAATTCAGCTTTCTTAGGATATGAAGAATTAAACAGGTCTCGGAGGGTGTTATCTACGGAGGCCGAAGGCCGATCTGCTTAATTCTTCATATCCTACTCAGCCTCATTTATTAGTTGCTAAATAATTCACCAATCTTACTCAGACCCCCATGGAAAAAACCTCTGTAAGAAAGCCCCCACTCCCTCAGAAATTGCCTCCTTTTGGAACCTCCCCCCCCCTCCCAATCCCCTCGGAATTTCCGTTGCCCTCCGTGGGGGGTATGGATATTTTCCGTAACTACACAATGGGAGTCGGATAGAAAATGGCTTTTAGGAGACGAGTGTATTATTTTTAAAACATGCACATGCTTGCAATATCTTTATCAAGAAGAATGCTAAACAAACTAAGTGAGTCTATACCGGTGTATTGTAAATCCAAGAGAAATATGAAGTTAGAAAGGACAGTAAAACGAAGCCAAAAGAAGGCATAAAGTTGAAATAAAAACCTCACTGATACGCAACGGAGAGAGCTCAGGACACTAACCGGCTTTTGCTCAGGTTAGCTTATTTCTAGAGTATTGTAAAAAAAATTGATGTAAATTATCGATTAAGCGCAGCGGCGCTTATCTCATTTTCCCTGTTATAGGTGGGCGCTTTAAAGAGCGCGGCGCTTATTTCAACTACGAGTAAAGCACTGAGGGGAATATAGAGAGAATTAAGTAAGGCGCGTACTAGGTATGCACAATTAAATATAAAATATTTACACCTCGAACGGTTAGTATGAACCCGGTTTCAAGAGTTTCCCCATATTAAACCTTTAGCACTCACGAGTTGGTCGAGGTCTTATTTCTCAAGCGATATGGTTTTGATCATGATATCTCTTTATATCAACCGCCCTGACAAAGGTGGGGCATTAATTTGTAAATACCCAAACTAGCACCGCGGCGCTTATTCGAGTAGCGGCGCTTAATCGATCATTCACGGTAATCTTAATAAACAAGACTGTCGAGTTCAGTACTCTTTTGAATCTCTAAAACTTTATTTTTTCAGTTTTTCCAATTTTTTGTCATGGAGATTTCAATATTATCAAATTTGAAATTTAACTTTTTTTTATTTGAAATTCTATTAAAATAATCCACCTGAGGCGCCCCATTTAAATAAAAAATGCATCTTATAAATGCAAAGAGTTTAGGCGGAGAGAAACAAAACTGAACGCAAGGCTCGTGCTGCGGCAAAGGGCTGATTTACTATAGGCCAATATTTCAGCTAACACAATTAGCCTTCCTCAGGGCCAGAGCTATAGCGAGAGAAAATATTTTTTAAACGGAAGTACATACTCTATAAGATGTGCCATGGAGAGTGTCTCGGGGCAGTAATATTTAGGGCACTTGCAACCCGGCACGGAACTTTCCTCCATCTTTTCTACGGGATCTGCACCATTAGCGCACATGAAATCATAAGGCCTTGTACACAGCGGTTCGCACATGAAGAATGAATACTCTTCACTTGCTGCACATTGACACGTATATTGGCATTCCTGAAGGACCACCTTCTCACCCGGGTAGAATTTTGCACCCTCGTGCAAACAAAACGCTGGTTAATAATGAAAAGAAAATAACGTGGAATGGAGATTAAAATATTTCATTAGTTTATAGTAAGTTATTCTACACTAGAGATTTTCATCTTTATTTTTCAATTTTTCATTCAAGATATTTCTTCGTTTCTGATTGGTATGGCTAAGCGCAAAGCCATTGATATGAAAACTATTTTTTATTCTCATGCAAGCAAAACTAATTTTCACAACACTGAAAAGTTTTGCACTTAGCCTGGCCATATTAGTTCGATTAACGTCAATCTCATTGATATTGGCAAAAAAGGCAGATGCTCCGTGCGATGGCTTGGCTGTTCTGTTAGTGCAAGCAGCGCAGCTGGAGAAAATGGCGGAAGATTTCATACACCGTGCGAAAACTCGGAAATAGCCGAACTACTGCCTTTGGATGAAATTTTTCAACATTAATAATATTTACTTTCATAGACTGACTTTCATATGTTCATCCTCTAACGGCTGTTGTTGCTGTGGTATTGTTGTTTAAATGTAAAATAACAAACTGACTACGTGATCAGCTCCCAGTTGGCTCGATAACCCAGTGTAAGTTTGAGGAGCACTCCACCGTTATCATCATCACAGATGTCACTGATTCTAATCCTTCCCTCAAGAAAGCTTTTACTCTCAGTTCAAATAGAGCTGGTCGCAAGGAAATGCGGCTGTAGCATCAGTACCATCACAAATTCTGTAATCAGACTGACTGAGTATCGATCCGGGTTTTGAATAAAAACAAAACAATTTACTTAACTTAAAAATATTTTAAAGATGAAGTTAAATTTTACCTCGAGACCTGTCGACAATTTGTATTCTCATGTGGCTGATTGTCGACCTTTGAACGTTTTTAATAGGAGAAGTCTCTCGTATTATCATTAGAGGTAAGGTCAGGCAATAACCATGTTTATTCTTACCATCGTTGGATGAGATACTAGCTGCTGACGTCACTGTGTAGACTGTGGCAGCCAATAAGAAGTAAGCTGAGATCATGACGGATTGCTCAGTGTTTAGTTCTGTGTACTGGCAAGTTAAGAACAGTCTTCAGTTGTTAGTTCCATTTTTCTGATTAACTGTTCTTTAATCACAACACTACCAATCAGAATATTCCTTAGACCAATTCAGTTCATTAAAATTCTTTTAGAAGTTAAAGTAAGTCTTAAATTTTCTTAAACAAAAGTAGTATACCCCAAATTCAAACAACAAAATGCAATTCGAGGTGACTGCAGTCCGGGCATTGCGTTCCACACAGCTAATTAACTAACTTAGACCCTGTTTACATGGAGTGGGGGACCCGTGTCTAGTGGGGTAGGTTTCTTTTGTTTTGTGTCCCCCAGAGCGTTGAAATAAAAGAAACCAACCCCACTAGACCAGGGTCCCCCACTCTATGTAAACAGGCCTTTACAGTAAACAGGACAGCAATTTTTCGTTATGGGCGCAAAAAAGAACTAATACGGTTATATTTGTTTTTTTTTTTGTATTCTCAGACACCTCTTAAAGAAAGGAATATATAGTACCAAGAAAACGTACATCCCTGCAGACCATGAACACGTTTGACAAAAAGATATTTTGCGAACCTTAGCGTCTCGCGCCTACATCAATGGTTTCGGCCGTGAAACGATCTTATATAGTTTCATCAGCATTTAAATAGCTTCAAACCTCCAAGCCTCCAAGCATATATTAGCGTCGGGTTGCAAATTAGGCTTCATTTTCTAGCTATTCATTTTGTTAAGATGAGTTCTCGTTTTCATTTTCACACCCTGAAGCGTATTTTAAAAAGCCAGCAATGTAATCTTGAAATAGCGAAAGGGCGCACAGCAAAATTCTACCTAGTCACTTGTTTATAATAAAAACGACTTTGAAGACATTCACATTTATGAATTACTTAATATTTTTATCCCCCAAATTTTTTGGAAACGCCCGCGAGTCCAGCCCTCCATCGATACACATTTAATGATTTAGAATTCTTGTTCAGCTTTTTCTAAAACGTCAGTCTGAATGAGGACGACAGTAGAAAAACTTAAAAAAGCGGAGCGATCTCTTGATCTTACTTGATATCTGATACAGCTCTGTTTAGTGGTTTGACACTTTTTATACACTTTTGTCATGTAAACTGAATCGCATTCGAAATTTAAGCTGGTCCTTCTTGTTTTACTGAGCACTGAAATTTTCTCTCGCCAATTTTTTCATACAGTGCTGCGTCAAGATCAAAGGATGCGTCAAACATTTTCCGTCATTTTTAGTGACATGATAAAATCCTGAGAAAATTCTTCTGAGGGTACAATTAGCTTAAGCTAAATATTCTACAACATTCAGAGAGAACATGAACAGTTAGGGTTAGGGTTACTTATATTTCTTTATAAAGAAAGACAAGATTGAACTTACCCGATCTACAAAATGGTGACAGAATTTAATCCTTTCAGAAAGCTCAGGAAAATCTAAAAATAAAGGACAAAGATATCACTTTCTAGATCCTGTATGTAATAAATTAACATCAAAAAACTTACACTAACGAATACCAAGATTTTTCGTTAATCGCTGACAAACATTGTTGACAGTGTTTTTCAGGGGCGGCTACTTGCGCGTCAAATTAGCAACTGATAAGAGCTTTTAAAACGCTACGGAAATGTGGCAATAAAAAAAGTTAAAAGAGTACAATTCTCAGTCATTTAACTCTAACAGCTTTAGGGCTTTTGACCAACTTTCTTAATGGTCAGGTTATTTCAATGACACGAACAAAAGAAAAAGAGCTAGCATGAATGTGCCAAAAAAACATAAGTAAATATCAAATAACGCTAGAACCTTCATTAAATTTATAAAATATAAAGGTTGTTTTACTTACGGACGGAATATATCCTCGAACAGTTGAGCTAAGTTTAAAATGAACGTAAGTAGATAGAGACGCCAGTTTTTGACTTAAACAACAAGTTTGCTCGTAAAAAGGCTGATTTTGTTTTTGTTTTTAGACAATGATTGATAAAAGAACCCACTACCGAAAATAATATTTTCAAAAATAATCAGGCGTCATTTTCCGCTGAGAAATATTGTCTGATCGAGTTGATAATGAATAAAGAATCACCGGACACAAATTAAGCGAAACAATAGAAGAAGCTTATGGAATAGACCTCAGCGTGAAGCCAAAGTTATTAATTAACTCTTTCACATCCATTTTAGAGCAGCTAAATAAATCATCTTTCACCGGAATTTGAGGATATTCGTTTACTTTTTGGTTTATTTTCTTGTGATGCCCTTCGGCGTTTAAAGAAAAGTTAGCTTACGGTATTCATTCAAAAAATCTATTCTAACTTTTACTCCGAGTGACGTCATTATATTTTCTATTCTTTTTTACTTATTTATATCCTCACAACAAAAAAAATTAAGCGGCGTGCTATATCAGAGTTATTTCTCGTGCAAATGTGACTAGTTTATTCTAATGTTAATGTGATTTGATTAATTAATCGCGGCGACTGTGTGGTTAATGATTTTTGTTGCTAAAAAGGAAAGAGAATCCTCTTTGACTAATCCCTTGCTCCTTTAGGATTATATTATTAGCCGGATAATTAAGATCTTTTGAAAAGCAAGTTATATTGTTTTTTATAATAAATAGGTGAGCATACGAAAAACATTGAAACATCAGATGTACGGAACTTTGACATCAAACAATAAAAAAGCCCCCCAAAAATCATAACCCTAGCTTTAATGATTTGTTCGTCTCTGTGAAGTTTGGTCCTTGTAAGTTTTAAAGGATTATATCCTAAAGACAGGAGAAAAGTGTTGGGCTATATATACTATATAAAACATTCTCTTGTTTGATAATTAAGAAAAAATTTCAGATATCTTTAACAGAGGCTAATAATTTTCTTAATGTATGTACATATAATATCGTTAACTGAGCCGATGGATTTTTCTTGATCTTTTGCTAACTTTGGTGAACCGTTCAAGTACGTATAATTTTACAAAAATGCGAATTTCCCTTTTATGATTTGATAAAATTTTATTTGACATTTTCGTCTTCACTTACCGCAACAATGCAAATCTCAGGACCATTTTTGATAAATCTTGCTTATGAGATAAACATACTACATATTTACGCTGATCATGAATTTCTTTCATTTGAAATCTCCAGCACTCTACGTTTGGTACATGTACTGATCGGTCGCAGTTTCAATCAATTTAACTCGGTGACTTTTCACTTTTATCAACAGACTGACTAAAATTAACAAATCACACAAGATTACAAGCAAACAATCGGCCAGGAAAGTAAAATGTTTCATTTTCATCCAGGTCGTAGTTTTAACATCTTTACCATGGACTCGAGAGTTTGGCGCCCTACTAATACTCAAAATATTTGAATCTTAAAAATACCGCAATGCTCTTTTGGCAAAAATGTTCAAAGGAGGCAGATGATGCTTTTAGGGCCCAATTTCGGACTTGCGGCATTCTTGGAAAGAATGACATGGAATGGCAAAACTATCTTCCCCCAAAATCAAGAATGCAGCCATGCGAAAGCAAAACGCTTTTATATTTATTTTCCCACCCTCCCACCCTTGATTTGGAAGAAGCGGGAGAGGACGGAAGGGCAGGTCGAAATTTTCCGTCCACAATCAAACCTGTTTTAAGTGGTCACCCTGGGGAATGGCGTACTGACTGCTTAATACAAGTTGACCTTTTAATACAGGTTTGGCAAACCTGAGAGAATATTCAGGAAAAATAAAGATGGCGAAAGAGAGATTAATATCTATCCCACGACAAAATGACCTGAAAGTGTCTCCTCCTCCTCTTGTACAAAAGAAAGGAAGTAAGCATTTTATGGGCTGGTAAATGATAAGGGAACATATATTAAAGCTCTAAGTCAGACATTGATTGTTACTAAATACAATACGAAACCGTTTTTATACTCAAACTGTATATAAAGATTTTTGTCAGTTGTCCTTACATAAAAATTCTGAATGTAACATGGACAACGATCATGTGGTGAAAGGACTTAATTATGCCAGCTTTGATTGATACTGTTGCCATAGCATCCACGCAGCAGAGTCAGTAACAGTGAAAATAGTGGGTCACGTGCTTTAAAAATGATGTCTTAAAAACTTCCTATGAGGTACTGCTTGCCAAAGCCAACAAACGTAATATTTTCATAATCAGGAGAAGTATTTCCTGCATTAACTCCTATAACTCATCACAACGAGCATGTCTGTGTTCAAAACCAGTTTCTCCCAAAACCGTCTGAGTTTATTTGGCGTTATCGCCAGTCACATGTCTCAATATTCAACAACATTTTGGGGCACCCGGTCAACGAGAATTTCTCATCTTTCGGGGTTTGATTTTTGTTTCAAGGTGACCCATAGTTTTTTGGCGGATTGTGATATCGTCATTGTCGTATGGCATCTTTTAAAGAGACCCAAATTGCAAAAGACCACTCCCTTGATTAAACTGGCTGATAATCATCCAACGCCCTCGTTCCTTAGACTCCACACATTTTTCTGGTCCAAATAAAATATATTTGTAAAGTTTTCGCAAGAACTAGTAAGGAAATGCAGGGAATTAAATAAGGAATTATAAATTAACGGCCACCAAAAAACCAAGCCTAACAGTGGCCAATAAAACATTATTTCATGTCTCAACGTTAAAACATTTTTCCTGTCCAAAACTACTAACATATACTGAGTCGGGTTCTGTGATTTCTGAGTTAATGACCCTATCTGACGTAGCTGGAGATGTGCGCCACTGTATAAATAGTCTTAGCTTATGTAAGTCACAAGAACTCCTTCGTAACGTTGAGGAACTGACTTCATTAACAGAAACTACAAAACGCTAATCAGTCAGATTCAAGTTGTTTACAAGCCATTCCGTAGCGTTTTAGAAAAAGCGGCTATGACTTTCCTCAAGTTCCTTCTAATAGGTCTCGTTTGTTACAAGGCTGAGGCAAAATTCGTTTATCCCAGGTTCGATGAAATCAACATGGCGAGAACTTTGGATGAGCGCTCGGGTAAGATGTATCCAGTTTTGTGTAATATTCGCATCCTAACAAAAAATAACCTACATTATAAAACAGATTTCTAGGAGCAAATGTTTTTCCTTTTCTAGTGAAAGAATTTATTTTCCTTTCATGATGCCGCGTTGTTAAACTGCTTTATGTTGTTAATACAAAGTTTAACATCTGCTTTGGTGTTTAACTATATTCAGCACTTATCGGAATCTAGGTGGACGTGATGATTTGTTTCGATCTTGACATACACAAACGTTAATGCCTTATGGCGAATGAAATCATGTATAATGGTACCTTATCTGTTAAAAGTTAGGCGTTTAATTTACCAGTTTTTCTTATCAGAGAAACACAAAGTCAACCGCCCATGAATGAAACGAATATCAGTATGTCATTCCATAGTTTTAAAGGAGTAGTGTTTCTCATGTGTTTTTCTTTTTTTAAAAAAACTGAACACTGAAGTATGTGACCATTCTATAGTTTTTCTATATTTTTTCTTTTTTTCCCGATATTTTTCGATAGGCACTGTGAGTAATGGTTTGTTCCATATTATCAAGGAAAGACTTGGCTAGCTCCAAACAGCTAAATACTTTAATTATTTCCAGGATGATGACCCATTTATTATACTTAAATAGCATTTTTCACGTGCTATACGTGTGCCTTTTTATTTTAAACAGTCTTTTCCGGAAATATCATTGAACGAAATGGTATCTGGATAGAGATAAGGGTAATCTGCGACAGGAGCCTATCAAGCTATGTCTTTCTTTACCATATAGTCTTTATTCAATAGTGCATAATCAACAACTGAAAATTTCTCGGCCCCTTCCCCCAATTCAACTTTTACGTCTCCCCCCCCTCCCAAAAAAAATGCCCGATCACAACACTTGTTTCTCAGGTGTCGCGGAAACCTTAAGGAAGTTTATGGGGTGTGTGTGTACTGAGACCTGTATACAAGACATCACAAATCTGATGAGCATGATAAGCACAAATTTCTGCACTGAAAATTTGATCTAAGACCTGCTGGACATGAAGTGTAAATAATAGACATAATAGTCACTCTGGGGAAGCGCAGTGAAAAAAGGTTTTCTTTTGATTGGCTCGTTTTAGTTGCAAGTTAAGGCAAACCCCATGTGTTCTGATTGGCTACCCGAGATCCGCCGAAAGGGCAAGATGGGTTTATCTTGCCTGTTCGGGATCACCCGCTTGGTCCATAAAGAACCGATTTAGTTAATCGCCAAAAAATAAATGGCTTATTGGTCAAGCTCGTTCGCCGAAAATGACTGAATATCGGGTAAGGGGGTGTTGTTATGAGAAAACTAGCACCGGCGCGAGTTTCATACCAGTATGACTTTTTTATTTCGTATCGCGATTACATGTTGTTTACATGATGACTGGGTCATTTCATACCTCGTTATTTGAAGGTACACTTCATGTTGATGAAACAAACGTGAGATTCAACATAACGCATGCGCTACCCGTTGCAGTCTACTAGCAGACCGATTTCACACCGAAACGTGTGGTCGTTTCCTGTTTACATGATACCGTTGCGAGATTTCGTGCCTGAGTGAAATTCTCGCCCCAGTACAACAACCTGGGTGAACTCACGCCGGGTTATCATGTAAACAAATGTAGAGCCATGAGAGGGAACCGGAGTGGACTCGTGCCGGCGCCAAAGTCGCTCCGGTGTCATGTAAACACCCCTTTAAGATGAAGATTCCTGTGTTCTGATTGATGTGCCCATCTTGCCCGCTTGAGATTTCCCTTATTGTTCCCGCAAGAAAACTTCTCTTTTTGGTCAGATAATAAATCCTTAATTGACTCAGGCTTGTTCGGTCAAGATGGCTGAAAATTGGCCTAGTTCTTTTTTTTTTTACGTTTTTATTGACCTCGGCTTCGTCTGCGTCAAATAAATTGGCAATATCCAGCCATGCTGACCTCCTGCTTGGTCAATAACGTATATATTGCATGCCTTTTAGGTGACACAAGGGGAAACTGAGTAGGTGGACCTCGTTACACATTTCTGAATATTGACACTGAATTTGCCTTTAGATGGGTGCAAGTACTTTGACCGTCTTTATGAAGAAGGCGAGGTCATGATCCCAACAACCTCTCGAAAATGCGAATATCTGTGCACCTGTCACGTGTACGAGAATTATGAAGGCCAGTTTTTCTGCGAACGCCTGTGCCAGCAGTACACTGACTACATTTGTAGACCAGGATGGGAGAGTAAGCCTGTAAATGTGTCCGCGGGACCCCCCGAATACGGCTGCTTCTGTGAGGAGAACCACTGCGTTCCTTCCTTAGGAATCGACGCTCTCGTAGCCCGACTGCGATTGCGGTGAACATCCAGTCAGGTTTGTTAAACTCGAAGTTACCAACTGTTTATCAAATAATAAGCTTTTCAAACGTAATTATTCCAGCTAACTCATCTGAATGGGTATCACTGCAGTTACTTGGGCACTAGAACTGATGCTCTTACTGGATATCGGATATTGAAAATTTGCGTTTTTAATTATTTCATAAATCTGGTGGCCTTTTACCCCAACCAAACTCTATCAAAGGGATTCTTCTATACACGCCCATGCAACTGACATAGTAAAACTGTCATTTACACAGCAATAAATATTTCCGGGTATATAAACTCATAAGATGATTGCTTTTTCTGTATTATTTCGAGTTAATAAATTGTTATTTTCCCTTTTACAGAGCGGATGAAGATATGTGCCCTGTATTATCGGCCGACCAAGAGGCAATGAATTCGACAAAGAAACAGCAAACGTTGTAATGTAACGTAAAAAATTCTGTGGAAGAAAAAAATAGTAGATAATAGCCACTATTAGATCTACAAAACCCTTTTTAAAATCCTTTTTTAGTTGTGTATGTCGAACGCAGTATATTTATACTTTACAGACAATTGTTCTTCAAATGCGTCTTTCTAAAATTATTGTGTAGTTTGTGACTATGGTTACAAGATATGGCGTCCAAAGTAGCACAAGGACGGGCAAGGTTTTATTGTAACACTCTCTGCAGTAAAATATATCTCTCAAAAACAAGAAAATGTTGTTTGTTGCATTTGGATGTCTTAGCAGAAATTTTAGATGGTGGATATCTTATCTTTTTACCTTTATTAACAGCCGCGAGGAGGAGGGTAACCGCCGCCAGTGGCGGGGAGCTTAGTTGGTAGAGCGCCGGTCTGCTGAGCGGGAGGTCGCGGGTTCAAACCCCGATCGGACCAACACTCGGGGTCTTTAAATAACTGGGAAGAAAGTGCCGCCCTTGTAATGAAATCTGCAAACGGTTAGACTTTCTGATCTTCTCGGATAAGGACGAAAAACGGTAGGTCCCGTCTCACAACAATTTCATTCATCTGTTCTTGAGGGACGTAAAAGAGCCCACACTACTGTTCGAAAAGAGTTGAACGTGTAGACCCCGGTGGTGTGGCCAACCTTTACGGGTTGTGGGTTTGGGTAGGGATGGCACCTTGCATGGGACCTATGAGTCCCGTTCGTGCCTATTCCCTCTGAGCAGGCCTGTGTACAGAAAGCTGTTAAATAAATAAGTAAGTATAAAGTTAAAAATACTCCCTTCACTATACTTTGGTGGGGTCATTGTTTGCTTTATGAATGTGAGAGTAAAAAATCATGTAATTTGCAGCTGCGCTCAAAAATTAGGATAAAATTTCTCCAACGTTGAGTCTTCTACCTCTTCATCAGTGGAACTTTTACGTAAGCGTGTTTTTAGTCAAAGTTTTGGGCGCATAGATGACAAATGCTACCCTTGCGATTTCGACAAAACTAGTGCAAAGTCTACACCTTTGCATTCTTTATTGTTTGCTCGGTTGACCCCGACTTGAGTTAAAGGAAGAGACGATGACATCCTTTTTTGATGAAAAATAATTTGATAATTTGAACGTTGATAAAGTGAAGTATGCAGAAGCTCTATATTTAATTTTCAGTCAGTTTATTTTCTTTTAACTAGTTACAAGTACATATGCCTGCATGGTGATATTGAATCTGGCTTGTTATCCTGGAGCTAAAGCCTGGTGATCCTGCAAAAATAGCATTAAAAAAAACTATGAAATTCTACATTACTTCTTGATTTTCTTTAATAGTAGCCACATCTGCTTTTAGCAATTCAATGAGACATAACTCGTCTCTTAATAATTGAATCCCTATGGCAATTTTATTAGACATGATCATGACTGACCTTAATTCAGAGTCTCTCGATGGTCTTAAAAGAACGCTCATCGAGTTTTTGTCGTTTCTGCCAGGGCCAGAGAGAACGACTGTCAAGGTTTTGTCGTTTCTGCCAGGGCCAGAGAGAACGACTGTCAAGGTTTTGTCGTTTCTGCCAGGGCCAGAGAGAACGACTGTCAAGGTTTTGACGTTTCTGCCAGGGCCAAAGTGAACGGCTATTTTGTTTCCTTCCTGAACGCAGGAGAAAAAAAAAAAGGTTAGACTAAAACATTCACCAAGTGCGTTCATCACACAACAGGACACAACATAAAATGGACCAAATCAACTCATTTTATATGTAAGGAAGATTCTGACTTGTCCCTTTGCCAGATTAAACCGAATAACTACAACATCTTTTCACCCGAATTTGGGGTAAACTTAGCTTAAAAGCAATAGTGGAATAATAGTTGCACCCAAGATTTCAAGGGTCGCGCAAATTTTCGATCAACGTCTTAATATAGACAGGCAAGCGACCATTGAAAATGTCCAATTCGTGATTTGAAGTGAAGCCTCAGAAAGCTTCGGTGCCTTTATGTAAAAGTGCGCCTAGCAATTAGATTCTTATTAATAATAGTACTAGTGATAAGGATAAATAAGTATTTTTTTTCGTAAAAAAATGCGCATAATCTAAGTGCATTTAAAGATGAGTTAGGTAAGATAAACTGGGCTGAATAGAGAAACCTTCAGTTAGGTGTAGCATTTCTAAGATAAAAACTGATATAAAAGACGAGATTGATCGGGTTTACCCCAGAGAGGGATTGGTGACCTCTCCACTGAAAATAGAAAAGGATAAAAAGGCAAAACAGATCAAAATTACAGACTATTAGAACTGAAATAACAAGAGCTTCAATAATTGAGGTGGAGCCCGGTAGGGTTCTCAACAAAGTTTTATCCGAGGAAGTCCAACCCCTTACCCTTTTTTTAAAGAATTTTTGTCACAAAAAGGCACCCCTTTTCGTATAACCTTCTATTGAAAAATGACCTGCTTCGGGTACCCTTTTCACATACCTAGGTTTGAACTTTGGATTCTCGTAACTGCAGCTATAATAAATACACTGTCTTTTAAAGGGGAATAAATTACAAAACCAGAACTTTTTATTGACTTTTTCACAGCCATAAAAAAGTACCTTTTGGTCCTTTTTATAGACCAAAATGACATATTTGCTACCATGTCAATAGCTTCAACTGGTGAAATTCCAACCCGGCTTTCATATACCTGAAGCTTGACTTGAAAAAGTACCCTTTTATGGGGGATCCTCCCCATATGCGCCATTATAGCGAGTATGCCCCATTGGGCTGAGGATCAGCGCCCAATTACTGGTGAAATAAAAACGTTACCTATATTATTATTATCACCTGATTCTTGATTTGAAAAGTCAGTCTTTTCAGCTAAAAGTGAAATAAACAGAAACAAAGTTAGAAATGCAGTTAGTTTCCCTCGTCCATTTAACAGGTTCTTATAATTGCTTTTCGGATAACTCTTAATAAAATAACCTTGCACGAAAAGTGAGCTAACAGATGTAGTATTAAATTGTTTTCTAACTAACCAGGCAAAAACGTCTGTTGCAGCTGTTTTCCAAAACAAATCTTTTGAAAAAATTTCAGACTAGAATTGGTCACTTTTAGACAGAAATGGTCGAACTTTCGATGCACTTACCAAACACAACGATAGAAGCCAAAAGGAAACACAGGATCATCCCTGCCGCCTGTATTCTCATAATGAATCAATGTTGCGAATGTGCTCTTTCTGTGGTGATTATGGAAATAAACTTATAATTAACGAGTATTCAACTTTTTCAGTTCTTTATGAAAAACAAGGGGGAAAGGCAACAAGAAACTGCGAGACTAAAGTTTCCAAAACCTTCTGCCTTACAGCTATGCAATGTGTTGTCTGCAGTGAGTGTTTTCTTGCAGAACAGTCTGCCACCCCTGGTGGCGGTTCGGTCGCGTGCAAAGGTTTCTGGGTTAAACATTAGTCGGCTTTCTCAACGTGGGGTATCTCCACAACTACTCCAAGCTCTATGGCAGAAGTCATGGACCACGTGACCTCTGTTAAGGCGTCATGTCAGCATTTGTGTATTTGTTATTCGAGTATGTTAGCCTAATGGTGACTTAGGCCATCCCCATTTAGGATCCATAAAATGTTTCGTTTCCCAGTGACCTGCTTTTGGCAAAGACAGTGCCCTTTAACTGAGCTATTGTTATCTTTGGGCAGAATATTCACCTCACCATGCTCTAATTATATTTTGCTTTACTTAGGTAGTCAGCTCTTTACTGAGCTGTTGTTATCTGTGGCTTGAATTCGTTTTTCATGTGTAATCGTGCGAAAGCTGGATCCTCACAGCACAACCTATCGCTTTGAAAAGAACGCTCTTTTATGCGCAAGATGGTCCGTCAGACCAAGTCTGCATAGTACAATGTCGGTAAAAGAGAATTTTCAGAATCTGCCTCAGCAGTACAATGATTTGTAGCTGCTTGTAGAAACCGGTAAAAAAGGGAAAAATTGAGCTACTTTCAGTTTTTGTAAGGATCTGCTTGTTTTTGGGATGTAAGTAGTTAAAAACCAGAGCAATGACAAAACCACCATAAAATCCTGGCAAATCCAAATCCAAATAGAGTTTACATTTTCATGATGATGTTAAACAACATGTGAATTACTTTTTAAAATGGGCATGCTTGGTTTTAAAGATAAGGAAATCAGTGTTTTTGTCAGGTTGCTGTAATATTAACCAAAGGTTTGTTTCGGCCTCGTTCAGTACCGAGGCACAAACTGTGATAATTAACCTGGTAATATTATTTTACGTTTCTTTTGAAAAAAAAAATGCCACAAAACATTGAACATGGTTTGCAACCACCTCGTGAAAAATGGATGGACTCTTTCTCTTATCACTAAGGACCTTAATGTGCGTTAGTCAGTGTAACAACTGATTTTAGCAAAACGGAGTCAATCCCCTGATACTGCCCCTAGCCAACCATGCAAGCCCTTTTATCATTATCATGACTTATTTCTGTAGATACATACCAAGATATATCCCGTCCTACAACGCTGAATACCTGACTTGGTGCAGATTTGACGCACAGGCGAAGATTAACTTGTGCAAAAAGAGATTTACCACCCACCTGCTTTTATTTTAATTACCTCTTATTCACGGATTGTGTAAACAAAATTGAGAAACTGACTTTTGCGTTTAAAAGCAAAGAGCGTCTGCAAAGTTGGGGAATACTTTTTTTGTCGTTAAAAAACAGAGTTTGACGATAATTTTTTGAAATCACTTCAACTTGTTATAAATATTAATCAAAGAATTTTTCTTAGATCTATAATCTCTGTTGCTTCACTTTTAAGCCTGGAATCTACGGAGAGATAAGTCAAGATCGGTGCTAAACTAATTTTGAATTTTGCAAACAAAGGGGGAAAATTGTTCTAAACAAAATCAATGTTTACTTGTGAAGAAAAATTAAAAATGTTACTGTTTTTCCTGTCACGTTTCAAATTACTTTTACCGGCAAAAACCATTCGTGATACAAACGTACCAGTGAGTCTCTCAATGGATAGGGAGAATGCCATTATAGCAACCATTATGGCAAAAAGCATGCCTGGAATAATTCTGTATTGATCATGCCAGTAACATTTATCGCAAAGCGTAATCTTAACAGAGCTTTCAATAACGGAAGAAAACACATTACACAAATATTTTAACTTCTGTCTGTTTGCTTTCTTAAATTGAAGAAATTTGCATTCGTCGAGAAGCACCAAGATGGATGATAATTTTGTTGATAAAACTTTCTTTAAAAAGCATTTAGCCTCTTCAAGTCATTAGAGTTATTCTTGTTACCCTGTAGAAAAAAATGGGGGTGTTTCGCTTATTTGGTCTCTAGACCCAGGAGGATAAAACGTTATTACTAGTTATAGTCATCGCTTGGTTTAGTTACACAAAGGTCTAAATAAACTTTGCAAAATGATTAGCAAATTCCATATGTAATTATAAAACCAAAGACCACAAGCAGGCGACAGCCCAATCGATTCGAGATGCCAAATAAGAACAAATGTAAAGTCACTAACTGACTAACCTGAGTAAACAGTCGACATTTCGCGACGTCACCACTGGTTTCCCCTCGAAATGACTTCTGAGGAATGAGTTAAGAAATTCCATACTGATGGCGTGACTGAGATTCTTTTTATTGGCAATATCCTGAAGTGTTCTTAAAAATGATTTTTGACAAACTTTTCGAAGGTGCTTGCCTATAATTTTTCTTTTTATGGATTTTAACATATCAATTGCGAGTGTGTCATACTGTCGTAAGCCACGTTCCTACAACTTGCAATGTAGTTGGCTGTTAGTGGGAGCCTGAGAAAATCATTTCGCAAGGACCACTGGTTTTCCCGCGAACAAAGTGATGAAAACTACCCAGATCTAGGTAGTGCTTCTGATCGGTTGAATCAAATTTCTTAACCGACACGACCAATCAGATGATTAACTAACCCTAGGTAATTAATGAACTTTAGGTTGTGTGAGCTAGAACCACACGGAATGACAATGAAATACGATGTGGTCTAAATTAATTTCCTTTATTGTACCTTAGTTTCCTTCTTACACGTTTCTAGGCAGGCAGTTATATTACTTAATTAATAATGTTTTCAATGTCTACTTGTTGATGTGAAATACAATATCCCTTTGAGGTGTCGTCGGTTTTACCTAATGCAAGAAATGAAGCGTATAAATTAGCAGTGGAAAGAAAAGGACCTGGTTACATGTAGACTCTGCATGATAGATTGTGATAGCATAATTTTTGGCATAATTGGTCATTACGAGCATAGTTTTCATGTTCCGAATAAAGCACTGCTAACATAATTTGCACTTTTCGGCTAGTTTTGCAGCGCAAAATTGTCATTTGTTGATCGTGCAACCATTTTCTTTGTCCGCTAATTGTCGCATTCATGGGACCTGGGTCCCAAAGGAAGTGACCCAGGGGTCTTTCCATTGGTCTTAATGCATATCAGGAGCCCATGCTCCTGTGCATATGGCAGTATAACTGGCTTGGTTACCCAACGTGGGGTCCGCGTGCTGCAATGTTGTTAACTGTGTAAGATTTTATGGTTGTCAAATGGTTGTCAGACAGTGATTTATGCACAAATAGGGTAAACATGTTTGCCATTGTTTACTTTTTTTTGTTTGCATACTTATTGAGGCGTTTTGACCAAATTTAAAGTAAAAAGTAGAAGAATAAATGCTATATTTTTTGCTAAAATGAGCATAAATCACAAAAACTAAGTAAACATAATTACTGGCATAATTTTAGAAATATAGGAGCATTGCTAGTAGCATATTAAGCTACTTTTGCGAGCACAATCTATCAAAGCCTACTTACATGTGACAAGACTTCTTAAATTAAAGGCTTTCCTCAGCCTTATCCTATTTTCATTCTAAATGTAACATTGTAACGTCTTGTCTTTTATATGCTTAATGCAGTTTTAACCCGCACGTACGAAACAAATCAAGAAAACCATCCGATTTAATAAAAACCCTCATCACTATCGTGAACGTCATGAAAGTAATAATCATCAGCATTGCGCTGGAAATACCCTGAGTTCTCGGAAATTAGGGATGTTGTGGTTATGATCTTCACTAAAGTGCCATTATTATGATAATTGCCACCATCAGCGTTTCAGTCTCTAGGTTAACATAATACCGGATAGTGTCAACAGCAACGGCAAAGAACGGGAACAAGCCGTCCTCGCACATCAAACATCGTGCAGGAGCGGTCGGCCTAGAGGGTTTGGTGAGCTAAATCCCACTCCGCACTCCTAAATATTTACTTCCGTCTCAGCGGATTTCAGTCCTCGCTTTTACTTGAATTGTCAGTTCACTTCCGTTACGAATGCCTGCTCACACTGCACCAAAGTGTGGCGAAGAACCCATACAATATGTCAGACGCTCTACTTTTTAGATCGGTGGGGCGCAACTTCGCCTCGTTACAGAAATTGCGCCGAAATCACCGTCAGCTTACGTGTGAACAAGAGCCTTATCCGGTATGGTTTTCGTGTCAGCGCAAGAGCTATATATCCAGTACAGTGTGAACATAGCTTCACATTCCTCCTCACTTTGAGCGCTATCATAATAATCATGGTCTCACCTTTTTTTTTATAATCATGTTACTTGGAAGCCTCGATAACGTCTCCCCAGACGGACTTGCCGTAGTTGTTGGCCTCTACAATCAAAACAATAAATTGTGAGCAACAATTTTCTTTCTTGCTTACTGACTTGTTACCGCATAGTAGAGATGAATCGAATGATGAAAACTCAATCTGAATTTGAAATTATCGTTCGTCAGCTTCAATAACACAATCTCATAAACTGTAATATCGTGCATTTTTAGCATCTATTCATGTAATTAATTGTGATATGTAACACAACTTATTATGTTTTTTTTTGGAAATCGTGCAGATATTGAAATAATCTGCAGGGTTCGCTGATTTCCAGGAATAAACCTTATGCTCCTAGCCAATGAGAGGACAGCTGCTGAGTGCAATGTATACGGACTGTACTAACTTTTATATGTCCCCACTTTCTGTGCAGTCCTGTAACATGGTAAAAAGACCAAGCAATAAACACACTTATTCGCTTATTAGCTCCCTTTTACTGTTGAATTTCTTCTACAAAATTGATTTGGAGAACCGAATGGGCCGATCTCGAGTCTCGTCAAGCGCACAAAGCAAAGTCAAGTAAAAAAAAGGACACAGGATAACATTAAATGCTCACGTCTCTTTCCATGGCGTGCTGAAAAACAAAGCAACGAAAAAAATGTTTTAGAAATTTATGTTATACATGAAAATAGTGAGAAAACTAACTAGTTAGAGTTGGTGATTCAAACCGGGAAAAAAAAACTGCTTCTGCATAAAACAAATATTTGAAGTATGGCGGAGACCCAATTTACAACAACTACGGAACTGATTTATCCCAAACATGCTCTTATCTGGGTATGCAAGCCTTTGTGAAAAGATTTCCTACAAAGACTCACATTTTTAAATGTGTAAAGGCCGGTTCGTAGCTAATGTAGCGATCGACATAATTTATTATTGATGCGCGTGAAAAAACACGGGTTTTTTACCTTCCTCATATGATACGGATTACTCATAGAGTCTCGGCCCTCCAGTTCTCTATGTCCAGCTCTTCTGTCTAATCACTAAATGACCCAGCCCGCGTTTGAAAATTCTGCCCAAGATTAAATAACTTAACGCTTCTTCAGCTTTTCTGAAGGCTACCTGGAAAAATGTTCATAACAGAGTATGAAATCCCTTTTGGATTTTACAGTAATGATGACTGCGTTATAACGTTACCTCCGCCTGCGAAACTTCTTTTTACTTCCTGGTTAGTTTCTAAATGTAACAAAAGATGAGTAAACTTAAATTAAGGTATTCAAAATGGTATTCAGATGTAACTAAAGGTAATAATAGGGGTCATAGCAATGTTTACGTCAGTACTTATAAAAAAGTGCGTACCAGAAAAAATGTCGAAAAAATAGTTTTGCGTTTGCTTAACACTCTGTCAGTAGGACTTATGTTTAGATCGCATTGAACTCCGCTGGTCAGAAATTCATTTGTAATGCAAAAGCTTAACTAGCCTAAGTGTTAAGGATTATGAATTATACGCTTACCTCTCTTTCTATGGCGTACTGAACGAAAAGAAAATTACGGGAAAAGATAGGAATTACTTTAATTTCTTAAAAGTGGACAAAAATGATTCCATCTGTTATCGAAGATAGATTTGAAATGCGGCGCTTTGGTTAAAGAAGGCAAACTACAAGAACTAAGGAGATCATTCATTTAAGAAACTGATAATAGGATTATGAAATCAAGAGAAAAAGGGATGTAACAGAAAGTGAAAGATTTCATGCCACAATAATTCCCATCCACCAGCTGCCCATGGTCTTTTTTAGCCCCATGTAAGGCAAGAGAGATTATGTAAGGTTATCCGGGCGCCGCACTCCTGAATATTTTTGCTTGTGGAATCCAGAATCGTGGACCTTGGAATCCGGAATTCAGCTCAAGCGATCCAGAATTCCGCTAACGATTGGAATCCGGAATCCAAGTACCGCTGAAAAAGAATCCGCAATCCAGTACCTGGAATCCAGATACCACAGCGTCGAATCGAGAATCCAAGGCCCCTTACTAATTATCTCATTGTTGGTTTTCACATGACGTCACTAAAATTCAAACTACAAAACTATCCATCCTACTGAGATTTTACTTTCATGGTGAATTAGAGCAGCTGAAAACTAATTTCAAACAAATTTTGGCTTCAAAAGGTTTCTTGATTTTGTAATAGAGTGCGCTTGAATTTCTAAGCTTTTGCGTGACGCAGCATTTACATGACGGCCGAGAGAGCTGTCATTTAGGTTAAAAAAAGTGACTTTTTTCGAGGAATTTTTGCTATCTAAACAGTTCAAGTATTAGAAAAAGTATTACTTTAATGTTTATGAGTTCCTCTAGGAGTAAATTCACGCTTTTGTAGAAAAACTCGGTAACAGATGTTTCTGTTGGTTTCCGTTCGCCATGTTGAAGCTCATCCGGATGAAACATTTCCTCGGATATCTCGTATACGAATCATTCCATCGCCCCAAATCTTGGCGAGGGTCTTTGTATATTTACCTCCTTTCATTTGCCAGATTCTGGACTTGGCGTGACAATGAAAACCAGCAATATGGGAAGAGTATTTTCTGGAGTTGGTACGTGTGCTTCAGTGCATAATTTGGTCGAGTCTTTTTTCTTGACACTGAATGATTCGTGATTTACTGTCGGTTTTGAATTGACATTCTGATTAAGTCAATCCACTAAGTACAATTATTCAAGCAACATCCAGGGGGGAAATTAATTTATTTTGAACTTTAAGTTTACCTCCGTTATCAAATTTTTCACTCTGAGGAAGATTCACAGGAAGAGGCTCTAAAAATAAAATGTAAAGATTAGAATATCAACGGCGTCTCCAACGCGTCTGATTGTACTTTCACGTTCTGAAAAAAATTTAACAAACATACCTCTTCCATGGCGCACTAACGTCAGATTAGAAAAAAAAATAATGGAAAAGATTTGAGAAAAGTCAGTAACTCACGATCAGTTAGTAACAACATATCAATCAACGCCGAAGAGATCTAGCAGAACTTACCAACTCCATTTCCTTCAGACAGATCTTGAGGCTCATCTTTAAAGTTTTGCATGGACGGAGCTTCGACAAACAACAACAACAAGGGGGAAAAAATCAAACAGTTACTACGTGATTTTTAGCTATAGACCTTTTCTTATATCCTTGACATTTAATACACAACTAAAGATTCGGCTGATCACGAATCCATGCTTGCGGTCATATCTAAAGAAATGACTATTGCCGAAGCATGATCCTAAGAAAACAGCTGCCATTTCGCTACGCCTGACCTCTGGTTTCCCTGAAAATTGACGTCTGAGGAACGTGCGCAGAAATTCCATACTGATGACGCGTCACTACCCAGATATGGGTAGTGCTTCTGATTGGTTGAAGGAATTTTGATCCAGTCAGAAGCACTGCCCATTTCTGGGTAATGACACGTCGTCAGTGAGGAGTTTCTCGTTCCTCAGACGTAATTTCGCGGGAAAACCAGTGGTGGCGTAATGTCGGCTGTTTTCTCAGGCTATTGTTGAAACGGAATCTTCGCTTGTTAGGGAATTATACGTTTAATAAATTTTATTTCCATTCCCACTTTAACAAGTGGAAAGAAATATGAAAACCGACCTGATATTGGATAAAATTTGTCAGAGAGAGAAACAAGGGTGCTATCGTAGTAAGGCAGCTCTTACCTGCTAGTGAAGAAGCCAGCACCAGGCTGATATAAATTAAACCTAAAACGGCTTTCATTTCAGCAGTCTCTTTCTGCCGGAAAACATGAAATGAAACAGTGAGTACGGAAGGTATAAGCGAGTGTACGTTTTAGTTATTCTTTGTGAGTTTTTTTTTTGTTGTTGTTGTTGTTGAGTTTTGGAGGAACTGGAGAATCAAGCCCACTGGGCCCAAATACGTTATAATCTAACAATCAAAATGCATTTTAGGATCAAGTATATTGCCGTGAAACAATGAGCAAAACCAATCGCAAAGGAAACTTGTGTCCGGTTGATGGACATAATGTTATCGGTATCTTTTTGAAAGGTCTGTGGAAACATCTGCTTACAGCTTTCTTTAGTCCGACCAATCTATTACATTGAGCTATAACCAAGGCTTGATAAATATGGTATTGATTTCGACCATCAATCTGACAAGTCAGTAATATTCGTGAAGAACATATGAGAAAAAAATTCGCTTACTGACCTTGTAGTGGCCCGTGGTAAAATGGTCCGTGGTGGAGTATTGGTGTTAATGGTCAATAACAGCCTTCTCCTTTTATTTTTAATACCTTAGTCTTCACAATTCCTATTCAATTAAGTTTGTTTTCCCGCTTAGCAAAAAAAATTGCTTACATCCTATATGAAAGTCAAATAGAGAGAGATTAGCAGGAAATTGGGAGGGAGAAAAAAACCCATTCTCGACCTTTTCATAATAAAAATTGATGAGATATTGTCGGAAACTCTGCACTGAACGAGGACGATTAATTAAATGAAATATATTAAAAAGCTGGTAAAACAGGGGCATTATTTTTGCAGCAAAACGGTTCAAAATAAATCTAAAAGAGTGTTACGTTATTGGGAACAAATGCACTTCTAGAAAAGTTGTGAGAAATTTCTTGTCCGAATTTCATTTTTGTTAGTAGACCAAGGTATTGCGACGATTGTTCTTGGCTACGTAAATATCCGATGTCTGTGTTTTGCAAAACACCTTAGGTAGATTCCCAAAAAAACACAAGTTACGCCGAGAGTTCTTGAAGCATGCTTTCTGTGGTAAATAGTCGAAACCATTCATTTTCAACAAACTACACCGAAGAATTATGATCAATTGACCCCCTACATGGATGTTCTTAGGCATAAGGCCGGTTTTATACTAAACACTAAATAAAATTCTAAATATAATGTGTAGGATGCTTTCTATGCACTCTAAAACAACTTTTCTCTAATATTACATATAATCGCTATGGCTTGCAACATTTCGTGATGGATTGGATTCTCTTCATAGTTATGTCACGTGACTTTTCTGAATGGTCAGGAGTTCACACACAGACTTACACAAAGTTTCCAAAATAGAGGACTACTCAATTGCAGACTATGATGACTTACTATTAATGAATATAATCTGGAACATACTGTACGAAGACGATATCCATAATTGTAGATTCCACTTGCAGTATGTGTAGCTTCTGTAGCTTATTACATGTGTTTCTGCAGCATCTTGCTATTCTATTTTTTACTACGTAAACCTCAAATTGCAGAATATTGATATATTTTCCTCAAAAATAGCAGATAAATGAATATTTTTAATTGTCGCGGAATTTTCATAAATATCATAATTTTACTGTTGGCTTTGCGTTTCCTTTGTATATCTCAAAAATTACCTCATCACCGAAGCCTTAACTATAACCATCGACACATTAAGACAACCGTATTAAATCACCTAAAATGAGCTCATTTTTTCACTAGTGTTTTATGTCGCAGGAATTCGAACTTAATAAATTGTTTTATTCTCAAGTCTGCTGAAAAGAGTGCTTAGTTGCAGTTACTCGCCAAGTGGAATTGAGATAATTATATATTAGACGACATAGTTTAACTATAAATGAAACTGAATGTTTGCTTATATTAAGACATCTACGAAACATCTTATTAAAACTGATCGGATGAGTCGCTGAAAAAGCAACCTTCTGTAATTGGCAACTAATTATAAGTAATTTTGTTTAATTTTCACAAGCTATAGTTATTTTAATTTTCATTTTAATTTTCGTCCATGAAATATTTTTAAGAAATGCCACAGACTGTGCTAGCGAATTTCTTGGCATAACCAGTCTTGCGAGAAAGTTCAATTCAGTATAAAAAGAAGTCAAACACTTGGGAAAAAATAATAAATTTTCATGAACTACCAATGATTTCCATCTAACTGATGGGTGGCTCCCTCTGACTTTCGCATGGGCAACATGTTGGTTAGTACTTTACTTCCAATTTCCCCTTGCTCACGGGTTTTAAGTTTACTGATTTATATTCATATTTAATTTATATAATTAAACTAATAACATCCTTGTTTGCGCTGTCAGTGACCGTTGTATCCGTATTCATGATCCAGCTTATGAACGCGGCGGAAAGATTTCATAACGCATTTTATTCTTAGAATTTTCTGTCTAGAATTGCTCCAAGAGGTTTATCTAGTACAGGTTTTTCTTTAAGCTACTCAGCTGCGTCAACTGGATTTTCCCCGTTTCCCTTGTGTAAATTTTCTTGTCTCGTCTCGCTCTCGCCACAGAAATCATTATAGGCACACCGTTATTTTGTTATTAAACGGGTATCTCTGTCTAAGAATTCCCGGTCATAGACGAATGTATTGTGGTTCAATTTTATCCTTGGTGGAAATTTTATTTTCTTTTGTTTCAAACTTATTATCATAAATTACCATTTGATATCAAAAAGCAAAAGTGATAAAATTTAAACCAAAGATAAAATTGAATCACAATATATGCAAAACAAGAAAGTCTGGCTGCATTAACATCTGCAAAATAACGAAATAATAAATTTGATAGAAGGTCTCATGATAAGAACAAAGGAAGATAAAATACAGTCAACAAAAGCAGATTGAAGTATTCGATTCGTTTTTTCCTTTCTTTTCCTGTAAAGCAAAAGTATCGAAAAGTATCAAAAGTATCGTCAACCACACTCTTGCGTTGATCAGAAACACTCAGTAACGTTTAAGTACAAAAAAGTGTTTAAAAGTATCAATTTCGGTGGTTATAGGCGATTACTTAATTCTTATTTAGAAGCGCTTCAAGCGCTCCGTTGGTAGCTGACTAAATCGAGAGGGTTTCTCAATAAGGTTGACTCGTAATTTGTTGGGTCTCTCGTAAAGTTATTCATGTACGCTTGATATGTTTTTCTGTAGGTCGACTATGAGTACCGCGTACATTTGGTGTACAGATTTAGCGTATTGTAAATGACAAGACTCAATTTCGCTTGTTTCCTTGAGTTTACACCTTAGAAAGATGGCCTCGCTCACCTGATGCTGGCTTTACAGCTATGTACATGTGCTACTTAAGTTAAATTCTTATATGTTACGCATGCGCAGAAGACGCTAGGGAGAATTTGTCCCAGAAGAAAAAAGCCAAGCCCATTTTAAAACTCGGGGCGTTCCATTGTTGGTCTGTACGTTTATGTGTTTACAAGGCAGATTTCCCTAACACAACCTTCTTCATTTTAGAGCTGCTGCCAACTCACAGACTTTTTTTCTTCCCCTACTTCTCTATCATCAGCCGGTTTACCATCCTCTATAATTGTACGTTTCTTTGGGATTACCAGGATCAGGAACAGTGATCTCGCTGAGATTACTCGGATCATCAAAGGAGCCGATGAATCCTTGCCCCGAGAGGATTATCGATTCCTTTACATCATGATGCGAGTGATCTCGGATCACTGATCATGATCCGGATCATCCCAAAGAAACGCACCCTGCGAAATCATTTGAAACCTCGCAGGTTAATTCTCGGGCGGAACCTTATCTACAGGTTCTTTATATTAAGCTCTGTGTTTAGTTCTTGGTTTTACTACTTTTTTAAGTTAAGTGCAATTAGGTATGATGGAAGGAGACATTACCAGTGTTTTCCACGATAAAGGGATAATTATCTAATGATAACCGATCTGTAGCGATGACATCGGTGCGTTTCGTGCGTGCTGGATAGCCAAGTCAGCCTTCAATTGCCTCTTTGATATCAAGACAATGTATTTGATTGTCTTGTTATAACGCTGGTAACGGACCATTGTCAAATCGTGAATCTTACAGCTTGCGCGTTTTTTAAGCACTTTTAACAATAATTTTCAGATGGTTTTGATGCTGCAAGTACAATTCAGGGTTTCCCCAGATGTCATGATACTGTCCCATTAGGGCTGGATCACACAAAGCAAAAGAAATGTTCATACGTCCAACAAAAAAGCAAGCTTGGTTCGTACCCACAATGGAGCTTTCAGCATTCCAACATGGCGTACAAACCTTTCTCACCCTTCGTGTTTGGTTGCGTTTGCATTGAAAGGGTTCACACGTGTGAAATACAATTGCAAATGCAAGCGCCAACGAAAACGCAAGAAACCGCAAAGTTTTTATATCCTTGCATGCGTCGACGCTTGCGTTTGAGATGACGGTACTGGAAACGTGTCATGTTTTCTTCTCCGTCAGCGCTTGCGCTTGCGCCATCACTCGTGTGAACAATAGAACCACCTAAAACGAAAAAGCTTTTTAAATCTCTGAATTTTTTATTATAGTAAAGCTCTTTGCATCCTTGATCGGTATTACATAGGGTTAAGTTATTCCATCTGTGCCTCTTCGACGTCCTCACGAGTTTCACCATAGAAAAAGAAGCGAGCAGAGGCTTAGCAATTTAGCTCTAGAAGAGAGTCGAAGGTGACTTCACAAGTCACTGTCAGTAAAACAAACAATCCTTTAATACGGTGTATTTGCAATGTTAATTATTTGTGAGCTGTAGTCGTTATCCTTTATTAAGATACTCTTTGTGCTCGACCTTACGAGAGCGACTAGGCTTTGCAAATTGTGCCAGCAATAATTTTTGGCATCATTCGTCATTACGAGTATACTTTTCATGTATTTCCCGAAAGAAGCACTGGTAGCATAATTTGCCCTTTTGGCTAGTTCCGCTGTATAAAATTGGCATTTTTTGATCATGCAACCAATTTTTTTTGACCCAGATAAGTGTTACGGGCAACTTTAAGTAACAAAATCAATTTTTTGCCTGCTTATTGTCGCATTCATCGGTTCTAGGACCTTTCCACAGAACTCAACGCATGGGCATAACTGGCTAGTTCGGTTACCCAAGAGGGCGTCCGCGTGTGCTCAGACGTTTTGCTTTAATTTATAGTTTTCAGAGAACTAATTATGCACTCTTAAATTTTCTAGATGTAAATAGGATAAATGTTTTTGCTATTTAATTGTTTGCTGCATAGTTATTGAGGTATTTTCATCAATTTTGAAGTAAAAAAAAAACTAGCATGAATATTGCCGTAATTTTAGAAATATAGGAGCACTGCTAGTAGCATATTCTACTTTTTCGAGCACAGTCTATTAAAGCCTATAAGTGACCAGCAGCTGCAGTTATGTAAATAAGTTATTTTGCTTGGCGAGCCGGGGTGTCCAGCTTAGGATTAAATTGTTCAATCTGTACGTGATTAGCATCCTGCCTGTCACAGAACATTAGTTGCTCATAAAGCGAATACTGTAAAATGGTGATAACCTGAATTGAGGTTAGAGTTCAAACATCATGGAATACCTAAGACAAGCACATCTGTTTATTGGGATAAATTAACTCTAAAGTTAGATCATACGCTTTTACTGAGCTAAGATTTCTGGATTTCTGCGATAAGAAACTAACGTCTATTAGTTTAAAACTTTTTGAAATTCCCCTGATGATGCGCTGCATTCTGGGTAGCGTCAAGCCATGGGATCTAAAATGAACCAAAAAAATGCAAACATAGGCGCATTAAGGCTCAACATCGATGGAATTTGTAAAAATAATTAAGCTCCGTGTAAACGGACGTAACAACTCCCAACATCGGTAGCCCAACATTGTTGGGAGTTGTTGCGTCCGATTGCACTTAGCTAAACGTTTGACTGGTATCAAACTTTGCGCAACAACTCCCAACAACACGCAACAACATGCAACAGGATGTGCAAACGGGACACAACATGTAACATCCCACAATGTTGCGAAGTCCGTTTGCAGGGGCCTTTAGCTATAGAGTACATATAGCAACATTTGTAAGGAATTTAATGTTGTCGTTACTTGCAAATCGTTGAACGCTAAACAACTTGTTTACATTTTCGACACAAGTCCGCTCATCAACAATTGCACAGTTGATCCCTGAGTCGGAGGGATGGTTCTGTGTGTAAGATATTTGTATTTGTAATTTAAACACTCATCCAGATCTAAGGGCCTGCTGTTTTCTCAGTGTACCCTGTTTCTATGCTGTAGTTTTCATAGAAACAAAAGTGTTGCGTCAGTAAACCGGAAGGCATGTTATACATGGCTATTCTAGGCCTTCAAATATTGAAGAGGGGCGCGAAATGGAGCGCGGAGAGAAAAAAAGGAGGAAAGGTTCTTTGCTGTTTTTTCTTGTTGTTGTTCTTGTCGTTGCTGTTGTTGTTTTTGCTTTGTTTTTTTTTGCTGCTCACTTCTCTCTGGTGCGCCATCCCCACTATCTGACGCCTAAACCAGGTTAGACTAGAATACACCGTATTCCTCTCACTGCTTTTTCTATAACGCAGTGTAGTACTTACCAAGCCCCTATCTTTGCTACGCATCTCTCCCTCTTGCAGTAACATCTTTGATCAAGGTCTATCGGCTGATCATAGTACTCTTTCTCTTCGCCTGGGGAGCACCGCACGAACACAGGTGGACAAAGGGAAGAACACGCGATCCCGGTACCTCCCTCCATACATCTGCATCGACCTGAGCATTTGCTGTCGATGAAATATTCTCCCGAAGCACGACCCACGCACTCTGGAAGGACTGAAAGTTACCAGAATTTTAATAAACTGAGGGACCCCCCCCCAGCCAAAAGCAAAGCTAGGATAAAATTCTTGGTTCAATTAACGAGATTCCACAATGCACACACCACCACTCACTACAATTTTTTAGTGCAACGGTCGTGAGTCAAACGACGGGAAGGAGATATTGAATGGCGTGTAAAATTATTCATCTGCTGATATATAACGCAAGACGTCTGGTTAAATACGATATAGGTAAAGATATATGCTTTATGACTCTGAAAGGCTAACTACCTTGTTTCAGACATTGTTACCTTTCTTCCTCCTTGCGCAGAGGCCGAAAGAGAAACAACCATATTTTCGCAATGGCGTCAAGTAAAACTACGGCTTACAGAACCTTGCTAGTACTAGTATTTGCAGACAAGCAATGATACATAGATCTCACAATTACTATAAAAATGAATGGATAGATTGGATTTATAGTCAACCTTTAACTGTAGAAGGAGCGCACACTTGTCGCTTGCATGTGCATCTCCCAGTCTTGTCACCAGAAGGAACATTTTTAATCCGTGCTTCAGTTCCTGGGGGACACTTTCTGGGAGGGGCGAGAGGGCACAAAGAAACACATCCCACACTGCCGGTAAGTCCATTGCACGTGCACCACCCGGTACAAGCTTTATCAGCAAACTTTTCCCAGGGCATATGCATCTCGTCATCGTGAAAGCATACTGATACTTTCTCTATCAGCCAGAATAAACATGCCAAAGGTATAAGGATACAATGATCAGTTGCTGACTGTCATGACATTTTATCGACGTTTAAAAAAATAACAACAACAGAAGCAGCAACAGAGAAAAAGAGCAAAAGAACAAACAGAAAGGGAAAAGGGGCTGACATGCGAGCTCTTTGTTTGGATTTATTTAGTCTACCTTCTTAAAAGGGAGTAAGGTTGTTCACATACCGTATTTATTCGAATAAGCGACCAACCTGGAGTTGGCACCCAGCTCGAATAAGCGCCCACCCCCACCCCACTCCCCCGATGTCGGACATCGAGGAGGCAGCACCAGAAAATTCACTTATTGACTTGAATGACAATGAGATTAAAATTGAAATTGAATAAGTACTAATAAGAGACTTCCCCGAAGACGGAGGTTTCTTCAGAGTATTTTACAGAAACCTTGCTTTGTTACATCTTCGCGTTTTGTTATTACCATTTATTGTTTGTTGCGAAAGAAATAGACTTGACTTGCTGAAAATGGTGAAAATTTAATAAGCACCCAGCCTCGAATAAGCGCCCACTATCAAGGTCTAAAACTTTAATAAGCGCCCAGGGCGGTTAATCGAATAAATACGGTAGTCTAAAACTTTTCATTCCTAGATTCAGTTGGAGAAGTGAAGTATAACTAATGCGTCCACTCCGCGGGTGAAATACAAGGCTTACAAGGCCCTATCTTTTCCACACCTCTCTCTCGCTTGCAGAAACATCTTCTTTCCGGGTCTATCGGGTTGGGGGAGGCACCTAAGTGCCCCAGGTAGAAACAGGGAAACACACGCGATCCCGCTACCTCCCCCCCCCCATGCTTCTGCATCGACCCGAGCATTTCCTGTCGATGAAATAATCGTCCGAGGCACTACTCTCACACTCTGGAAGGATTGAATACTTCCAGAATTTCAATAATTGATGGAAACCTCCAGCCACAAACAAACCTAGAATAAAATTCTTTGTTCACGTTTACGAGATCCCTGGAAACTCACACACACCCACTGCAATGTGGGTGTCTAGACATCCCTGCAATGTAACGGCTGGCAATTCTTTTAGTGCAAGACCTATCTCAAACGCTTCCCGTTCAAAAGAGGGAGGAGTGTAAAATTAGTCATCTGATATATGTAATGCAAGACTTCTCGTTATCCACGTTATGGGTCTAAGAAATAATACTGTTTTTTGACCTTGAATGGCTAACTACCTATGTTTCAAATATTGCGCTAATTTTGTTCTTCCTTACACAGCCGTAAACAGGATCAATCCCTTTACGAAATGGCATCGTTTAACTACAGCTGCCAGGACCTTGCTAGTAATGGGCTAAGGACACCAAGGTTAGCAATTATTATGAAAGCAAATAGATAGATTACAGTTACTTTGAACGTAAATAAATAGATTGGATCTATTGTCAACTTTTTGCTGTCAAAAGAGTCGGCCTGCTACATGTTATGTTTATTTACAATACTTGCCACAGACTTGTCGCTTGCATGTGCATCTCCCAGTCTTGTCACCAGAAGGAACATTTTTAATCCGTGCTTCAGTTCCTGGGGGACAATTTCTGGGAGGGGCGAGAGGGCACAAGGAAACACATCCCACACTGCCGGTAAGTCCATTGCATGTGCACCACCCGGTACAAGCTTTATCAGCAAACTTTTCCCAGGGCATATACATCTGGTCATCGTGAAAGCATACTTTCCCTATCAGCCAGAACAAAAACATGGGAGAGTCATAAAGATAGAGTGAGTTCTAGTCTGTCATAATACTTTATCTAAGATAAAAAAAATACCACTACAACAGAAAATTAGAAGACCACATAAGGAAAGAAGGAAAGAAAACATTACTACAGAAAGATGTAAGCTGTTCGGTTGGACATATTTTAGCCTATTTTCTTAAAAATCAATAAGTTTGTTAATATCTCTCAACCCTTAAATTCCTAGTTTCAATTGGAGAAATGAAGGATCGAGTTCTAGCCCTAACTTCTGTAGTGGGGCCGTTCAGCAGCCTTTAGAAGTAACTTTATTTCTAAAATATATTTTTTGGCCAAGCCTGAATTTCTTCAGGTTCTTATTCAACCGCTTAAGTTGTTTATTCAACTGCGAAGATCATTTCCGCTTTCATTTATTTCTAAAATGGAACATTTCTTTCATCAGTATCCTCAGTCCGCTAGGGCTTAGGAGGAATGAGAGGCCTAGGGAATAGGGTGGTCATTCTCAGTATATAAAGTGATGAAAAACATGCCGTAGAAAGAGTACGTAAATTAAGAGGGTGACTTGATCATTCATGCTGAAGGAACGTGTTAGTTTTACCGAGGCTAGCTCAACAGCACTCCTGCGTGCCTAAAGACTAATGAAGATTTGGAAGGGAAAAATTGAATGGTTGATGAGGAAGGGATTAGGCACCAGAGCTTTGAGATCTGCTGAAAGTTGGGAAGATTGGCGCTGGAAAATGTTTCTTTTCAAAGTGTCTGGCCCATGTAGTTTGTTACATGAAATACCGCTTGTCTTCGTATATGAGTTTTTGAAATTTCCCTTCGCGTAATTGTGACTTAAGTATGCTGATAAGACGCCATGTCGTAGGTGGTCCTGTCGTGTTTGCTTAAAGCCTGACATATATATTCTGTACATGCACAATGCAAACTGTTAGCGGTAAACTTATACCTGACTTACCATTACTGTTTTTTTCTAAAAATGGAGGCAAAGGAGGATATCTTCCGAAGGTGAAAGATTGAAGGACAGTAAGAAATAAAATCAATGATCTGAAGACGATTGCCATTTCGATATCTGTTGTTCAGTTGTTCCGAGTGGAGATCTCACGACCCTATGAACATAAATTGCATGGTTGATGTTAGTCTGAATTAAATTCTTGCCTTTTGAAACTTGCTTTTAGCCAACTGAAAATTGGATTAGTGCTTTAGACACCTTGAACGAAAACGAATACTTGTTCGAGTTACTTAGTAAACAAGCTTCGCGTCTCAAAGCTAAATCTGGAATATTTTATGTCAAAAAGTAGATATACTCCGCATAACTAAAAACTGATCAAACAGATACTTGGTGGTTTGATGTTTACCTTCTGTTTGAAGAATCCTCCAAGGAAATGTTACTCGTTATTTTGTCCAACCAGCGCGTAAGACGTCTGAGTAGATTGCGTAAAAGTGCGCTAAGGCCAGCTCACAGAATCCTAGTTATGCACTCGTACTAAATGACAGATTTCCTGTTGTGCCCCCTTTAATTTTAATAACCATAAGGGGGTAATCACGAGTGGTTTTCAGTTTATCCTACAGTTACTTGTGACGGAAGTCTTAATCTTTGAACTTCTAGATAGCCTTTGAGATAACAGAAAAATCTAAATCTATACGGGCGTGGTCGTATTGGAATCGCAACCATCTTTTAGACCCTGAAGATTTGCACTTTGATAACAAACATTTGCAAATTTGCACCATCGTCATTCTCCAATATGATACTTGTTTTTATTTTGATGAACACAACGCTCCCTGCTTGTCGTGTAATTCAAATGAGTTTTATTCATTGAATAAATACCATGTGGTTTTTATGATATTGGCTCTGCATTGCGGTCTCAACACGCTTAAATAGTATAATTAGTGTTTAAAATTGATCCTGACCTCAAACAAATCACCCTTTACCGACCCGAGTTTGATTTACTTCAAAAAAAATAACTGGACGTGCGCCGATGATAAAAAAAGTTAAGTGTCTGGTGTAGGCAAAACGTATACACCTACGACACAAAGGATTTAGCATAGACGACCTTGCTGAATAAAGAAAGAGGCGGATGAATTTGTAACTCGATTTGTTTTTATTGTTATTCTTATTTATTTCATTTCACGCAATTTATTATGGTACTAAACCGTGTTGTTTTCCATATATGTTTTCGTAAAACGCCTTGGGCATGCGTCAAAGCCAAAAGTCAGGATTTTACACACAACGCTGAGTTTGAAGTTGGACAGTGCAGCAGGCCGTTATCGCTTATATCGTGTTTTATACACGTATTTTTTAATTAGGCAAATGTGGCAGCCATCTGCGACTGATTTCTACGCTCATCAAGCTGCTGCTGGGATGGCATGTCTTGTCCTTGCTAATGAATTGTTCCTCGCGGTGAAAAGGGTATCTTTATTGGGTAATAAAAGAAGAAACACAGGGTGTTGCCAACATTAATTTGAGTTACGTGTCGGACAAAGACTTCTCAAACCAGATTTTAATCATTAGCCTACTAATTGAAATGTTCACTCATTGAGAGAAATAGAATACTCAATGGACCTTTTGCTGATATCATTGTAGACCTTTGAAAGAATTTTTTCAACTGAATGCACTTTCTACGTGGGGAATCTGAAATATCTGAAATGAGGGTGAGAAATAAACGAGTTATCCCCGGGTAACAGGAAACCTGGCAGGCTTTTCTTTCCTTATGTCAGGTGATGTTTTAGTAATAAAGGAGACCGTTTGTTTTCACTGAAATATCTTAGACTTTCGATCACATCTTATCTCAACAAGAAAAACAAGACCTACTAAGTCACTGACTTGGTTTGACAATTTTTTGTCCGTACCTCGTCGGTTGAACACCATACTATATGTAATTTATTCAAATACTGTTACTATGTCAACAGTCAAACGTTCATCGAATAACACTACATGCAGAAGAAATCCGGAAAGATGCGAAATAAAAAAACACAGTTACACGGTTGTGAAGTGAAACCCGGCCTAAGATCACCGGCTTCCTATCCGCAGCAAAATGGAAACAAATTATTGTTTTTTCTGTATTCAGTTAATTTTTTTTGGCTTGAGTGCACACAAGCTGTAACTGAAATTGATCGAAATATCTAGTTTTCCCCTCATACGAAGAGTTTTTCAACTTGTAACTGGAGATCTAAAAAAATAAACTGATACTCGAGAAGCAGCCAGGTAAGTATTTTTTAACATATTCTTGCAGTGCAGTTTGCGGCAGACTGTCCCCTTTGTTTTTTCCGTCCAGTTGTTAACTGGCGAGGGACCCATCATTAGTTTTGCTTTTCATTTTCTATTCTTTGAACAGCGTCTTATATCGTAGATTAGCCTAGCTTATATCATAGAGGTGTAGCCAAGGAAGGAGACTGACCTAACCGATCAGTCTTTACTTGTTTTGTAGCTTCGTGTCTGTCACAAGTGTCATTCATGGTATACCCATGCCCAGTACCTGACATCAGACAGTCGTCAAACACAGAACACACATAACACGGCCCTAAATTCCCTGACTTCCTTTCAAAGGAAAAACTCTACCTGGTTTTGAACCTTTTGAGCTGCGACCTTTAACAACTTTTTTTGCAGGTGGTGGCCAGGGCGGTCTCTCAATATATGTCGGCAAAGATCCAGGATAGCCCAGGATGACCCATTCAAACGCTTATTATTGTCATAGAATCATAAGTTCAGACAGAGTTAACTGTGAGCCTGAAGAATCGTTGAACAATAGGGCTCTCTCCAAGATCTAAGGTGACCAGACTGATGGTTTCAACCATTTTTACATCGGTGCAAACAAATGTTTAGCGACAATGGGGTAAGATCTTTCTCCAGGGGAGGGGGGGGGGGATGTCAAGACTCAACAAAGTTTGCGGCTCCACCCCGAGGTCCAACCCCTTACCCTTTTTTATAGCAGCGTTGACAGAAAATGTCAAATGCATGGCACCCTTTACACATACCTACGTTGTTCAGACCTTTGAATCCTTTTCAACTGCTCTAAATACACTGTTCTTTAACCCTTTTCGGACGGCTAGGGTCGTATACCCATATGGAACGATGTATGCGTTCCTCCCTTGACCCAGTTAGCTCTCAGTTGAAGTTAATAAATCGGTAAGGAACAATGTCAGCAAAGATAGATCAGTTCCAACGATACATCGTTTTGGATATTCTGACTCACAAAAAAAGGTAACATTTTGGAGAACAATCCACTGCCAATTACGCTGTTTACATACTACTCTTTGAATATTAAATTTGTCCCTTTCCTAAAAAGTAAGCCAGCAACAATTCCACGCAAAAGAAAGACGATAAAGTGGGCAACAAAACCGCCAATAAAGAAAGAAAAGAAGGAAAAAAAGAGAGCGAGAGAGAAAACTCGAAAAAGTCTAAATTTGGGCTTTTGCACATGCGTGAATCGAAAAACAAAAAAGCTGTTTAATTACATCAGATTAGTCGGAAAATATGCCTTGTTTCTTGCAAAACTCGTTTTTATCCATTCTTATGCTATAGCGGAAAACTAGTCCAAAGAAGAAGAATTGATGAAAAATGCGGTGGTTTTTCGCTTCTCGCCGGCCGTCACCAAAGGGTTAAAATACGAAAAAAAAAACAGAACGTTTTCGCGACTTTTTCACAGTAAAAAATGAATCTGTTAGCCCTTTTGGGCGTTTTCACCGGCCGAAATGACAGAATTCCCTATCCTTTAATATACTTCAACAAATCCCTACCGTTTCACAAACCTCAGACCTGAAAAAGGAACTCCTTTCAAGCGAAGCTTCTCCGTATGGTCCATTAGAGAACTTAATCAAAGACGACGGCGACCTCAACGGGAACGGGAACGGCAAAGGCAAAAAAGCAATTGGGTTAGATTGGCAAAACAACAACTTTGGACTTGCATCACGCTTTTTTGTGCATTTCTTTGCCTTCAGTGCACGACTACGACGTGAAAATGCCTTATTTTACGTCGTTTTATGGAGGACGTGAACACAACTCGCAACAACTCTCTTTTTCTTTTCCTTAACTTCAGTAGGGTCTTAATTCAACTCCAGAAAAATCTGCCAACATTTAACAAAATGAGCGAGATTGGATAAGCGTGTTAAAATTTGACGCAGCGCGAATTCACTTTTTAAGTGAAGTTTTTGTAGCTGTCGCCATCGTTGTTGCTTATTATAAGCACTCTATTATGGGGAGTACCCCCGGTTTTCTTGACATACGTGTTGATGATTTTCCACCTTCTCCTGCTCTTTGCTTTTGCCCGATATCCAATGAGCAGGTTGCTCTCTATTTGTGAACTTGTTGATGTTATCCATTAAGGTGACATTTTTCCCGATAGCCAACTAAGAAACTCTTTTGGGTGTTGTTGATAATCTTTGGCAGAACTTTTATATAATTTTTTTATGCCATAGACTAGTATAATCGAAGCGATTATCATGGACACTACCCATAAAAGTAAAACTCAAAAGCTGATTTTACAAGCCCGACTAGCTCAGTCGCTTTTTGTCGTCGGTAGTGCCCTCGTCGTAGTGACTTTTATCCCCGTATTACATGAAGCTAGCCATGGCCCAAAGCCGCAGTGTTTACTAGGAGAGATTGGGATTTGTATACATAAGCTGTGTGTTACCCGCTGTCCTGTTGTTGGTTTGGGTTGACCACAGACTGGGTTGACCACAGACTGGGTTGACCAGGCGGGCTCGGTGAGCGTGACTATATGGGATATTAAGTGGACATTTCCGTCCCGTTAAGAGACAGGATCCAGACATCATGATACAGAGTGACTAGTTAAATAGTAATAGCATTTCAACGAAAATTAAGGACAGTTTCGGGTCAGTTAAGGGTCAAGGACAGTTTCCAACTATACTGCAACCGACATCTTTCAAAAAAAATCTTTAAATTGTACATATTTATTATCTTCATTTCAAAACGCAATTTCTTCCGTCTGTTACAAGTCACTTGGCTAGTTATAAAAATTTAAATCGAAACCTGTGGCTTGTGGCACAGATAACGGTTTATTAAAAACCTTTTACAAGTTTCACTTTTGCATTATGTTGCAGTTTTACAACGTAAATGACACTTATCGTGCGCTGTATAATTTATATCGTTGCAAAAATACAAATCACCATTATAGCTATCTACAAAATGCCGCAGAAAATGGGGCGGTAAGAAACTGGTGTGGATTACAAAATCCAACACATAAAGCTAAAACTTAACTATATTTCTCGACCGTCCTTGCTTAAGAGGGGATCACAGTTGAATTTTGGGGGAATTGGGGTTGAATTGAGAATGAAAGAAAGAACGATAGAAGAGGGAATACACGTAAACCATGCAGTTAGTACGCTAATTGGACTAGATTTTCAAGGACAATTGCTCAGAAAACAAGGCGCTCAACTGTAATCCCCTCTGGGGTTAATCTTGTGCTTTGTGAATATGCTTAGTGACTAGTATACGTTTACACAAAATGCTCCACAGAGTTCTGAGGAAAATATCAAACAAATTTCATCAGGGAGCACCAACCCTAATGATGATTTTTGCATGCATAACATTAAAACTTGAAAAAGTTGGTTTCGGCTGCCTGTCTATCAGTCTCCATCTTTGCCATCCTTTGTAAACAGACGACAGGAAACCAATTTCAATGCCCAAATATAGTCTTAACTAGCAAAACTGGACCATTATTTTAGCTTTTAGTAAAGATAGCAAATAGCCTGGCATAGCCCCTTTAATTTTTCATTTTTCTCGGAAATAAAAAGCAAACTATTAACTACGGTGGTTTTTTCTCAAAGAAAAATCCATAAAAACTAGCATTCAGTATCTGAACACTCATAATTATTACCTTAAGCTTCACAAGCGTATGAAAATTTTGACCGATACCACATGATTGCAGTCCGACATGCGGAAGTTTTTGAAAGCCGTTTTTGCTGTTGTTGCACGTTCCCGGGCGAGGTTTGAAGTCCATCACCTTTAACGCAACAGCCCGAATACAGTGGTAAAAAGGTAGTCTCACAATGCTGCATGAATGTACATGCCGATTGTCGCAGACAGTATCGTGTTGAGGGACATAACTGCCTCAAGTCAAGAGAAGTTCCCCGCAAATGTTTCCAGTTGACGCTGAAGGAAATCACCCTACGATCTGAAAAGAGCAACGGCCCAAAACTTTTGTCCGAATTTCACAGACCCTATCGTGTTGAGGGACAAAGAGATCTTATATTTTCAATAGTCCTAGGCTCGTTCGCATTGCTAGTGTGTTGTCCAATAATACTGATATTGCTAAAAATGTTGGGCCTACCTACTGCTTCGCACGTGCTCAGAGACCCTTGACTCCTTTTAAACCACTGAGTCCCAAGGCTAAGTACTCAATTGGGAAATCATGTTGTTTAAGGTTTTGATTCTTTTTTAAAAATCCTCGACTGAAAGCTCACCAACAGCCAGTACTATAAAATAAGACTTAGTTGTGGTTCGTTACAATTTACAGAATAGTTTTGTTCCTCCTACATTTTGACGTTATTGGCTGTACAAAGATAACAATACTGCTTATAGCCTAACATAAGTGAAAAAGTACTTTCGTGTCGTCAATATTGCGGTAATATCAGTTGGGCCTTGCTTTCGAAAGTCATATTGCACTTCAAAGCCGTTTTTGGATATTTAAACTTAAAATTAACACAAAATAAAAATAATGTACAAATAAAAACAAACTAGTGAATAAGAGTTCGTTAGTGTTTAAAATAAGTCTCGCGCTAAACCTCTGTACATCTTTCCCCTATAAAAAGAAAGAGACGTAAATCAGTTTAAGTACGGTAAACTTAAAAAAACAACACCTTGAACCTGAATGCAAAAATGCAAAAGTGAGTTTCCCTGAATAATCTCCCATCAAACACATTTAGTCTAATTGGCTGACTAATTGGCTGACTAGTTCGCCATTTATTAGAATTTAACTTGAACGATCAGAAGGTTCACTTTCGTTTTCTTTCAGATTTTTAACGGGTTAGTCTTCTAATCGTTAATAAGTACATGTACTTCACTTTTACAGTTATAAAGCGACGTTTTATGGATTTATTACATCCATTTTCAAATCACTGGTGATCTTTGTAATCTGATTGGCTCTCAACAGGGTGGTTTAATCACATAACATCTGTTCTAAATCACATCATTTCTGTTCTAAATTTCATCATTTTTACACTAAATGGTATTACTTTCTGTTTCGCGTACAAAATGAGATGTAAAAGCGTTTCAGATTCCACTTTTCAAGGAACCAGTCACTGGATCAATAAAATAATAATAAAATCAAAAAAATATACTAACTGAATTTGGCGATTTCAAAATGGCTGTAATAAAGTGGTATTTGAGCTTCGTGACATGCAATTTTGGTCTGAAATCATACTTGTGATTTCAAATCGAACATCTCGCTGTGCACTCCTCCGATACTAAATCACGTGTATGATTTCAGACCAAAGTGCACTCAACTAAGTTCAATTATCATCATTTAATTTATAGAATGAACTTTCTGGAAACGGAAAGGGCGAACAGCTGCCAGCAGATTATGCTATTAGTAGTTGAAGGCAAACGCATTATTATCAATCCGAGAGCGCAGAGGCTTGTTTAGCTCAGGTGCTAAAGAAAGAAAGAAAGAAAGAAAGAAAGAGTAAACTGCTTCCTTCATTAAAGAAATTAATTAGCCGACAATAACTCATGCTTAAAGGGGCTGTGTCACGGCAGTCCAGTTCAGTTTGTTTAATGTTGCCAATTACTCGCCCTCAATCGCTATGGAACTTAAAGAAAGCAAAGAAATTAAAGGTAAACGACAAAATCAGAGATCCGAGACAAACAAATATGTCTCTTGAGCATTATTTTTGAAGTTGCAAGCAGCAGGGATCAACTTTGAAAAACTTTTAGGTTCAACAGTTTTCAAAACCCTAATTTCAATCCGTTCCAGTCTTCTTCAGTTTTGCCATTCCGTGGCATCTGTTGTTTCTGTTATGTTATTTTAACCTTCCTTTAAAGTTTTAAGCGGTTATTTTTATGTTTCTCTTAATTTAACGGGCATTTTGTAATTTCATAATTTGGCTGAATTTCGTGACACAGCTCCTTTAAGAAGAATTTTTGCAGTTGGTTGAAGGCAAAGATGGCTATCACTTAAACGCGTTTTAAATTATCACTGAGCCCCATCATTTTTATCTTCTTGCATCTTCAATAAGTTCAGTAGTTCTTGAAACCGGATTAATGAACAGGATAGAAAAGAACAATATACTCCTACTTACCCTCAGATGTTATGTAGCAACGCTCACAATGCAACATGGAGTTGGTGATTTGAAGGACTGGGCTATATTCGTCCCCAAACCACGCCCGGCACACAACACAGTTGAAGCAGTTCACGTGCCAGTAACGGTCCAACTCTGCTATGTACATCGCCGGACTCTTCTCGATTGAAGTGCCGCAGCTCATGCAAATCACGTGATTACTTTCGCCGTGAATAAATGTCTCGTAAATACTATATCCATCAAAACCATTTATTTCCGGGTCCGTCTCAAGGACGCCGTTGTGGTGAAGAGGATCTCCATCATGTCTTAATATTTCAGCTGGTGCCTTCTGGTGTGTTTCTCTTTCGTGATGATAGCCATTTATTGGACGAATTCCCACCTGTGGCCTTGAAGTCTTCCCTTCATCCGAATACAATCTACCATTTCCCTGAAACTCCAATTCTTTCTGTGGCAGATACTCCTCATCTTTATGGAAAACATCTCTTTTACCAAATTTACGATTTTCATTCTCATCGTAAAAGTTATCTTCTTTGTTTTCTTCAGCCAGTAAACTATTAACCACTTCCTCATTGACTGTAAATTCCACTGGCGGTTTTTCTACTGGCGCGATAATTGGTTCCTCAATTTGAATTTGCTGTTTCAAAGCGGCTGTTTCTCTTCTTAATCTGTCACCTTCCTGAGCCATAAGCTCTTCTTCAGCTTGGAGCTTTCTACTACGCGCATCGTGGTCGAAGTCCTTGTATTCTCTGTGCACAATGTCTTCTTCCACAACAAAGTCAATTCCATTGATGCGCGGCTGTGATTCCTCACTTTTCTTTCTTCTTGGTGGTTCATGTCGACTTGCTTCTCTGATTTGTAGTTCCCTTTTTTTTTCAATTTTGTGATGCCAGTAGTCTTCCTCTGCAGCAACCACTTTTAACCCATCTTCCTCATTAACGTCACCAGTAAGCCTGGGGTTTCCGGTTTCAGCATCGTTTTTCCAACTGCTGCTTGGAAGTTGTTCACTGTGAAATTCTTTAACTCTAGTTGCAACAGTGTCTTCACCGTAACCTACATCTTCATCTGAGCCCATAGCTGCTCTCATCTGCAAACTCATAAGGTAGTTCGATTTTTCTCGATGCTTGCGATTTTTTTCCTCAAACTCTTTCCTGTATTTTTCTCTATACTCAGCGTCTTGTAATTGCTTTCTAACCATCTCTTCTTTTTCTTTCTGCTCTCGTCTTCGATCATCTGCACCCGTTGCTGATCGGAACGCGTCATCCCTATTAACCCTTGCAATGTCATCGTCATCATTTGAAAAGTTCATCACCCGTTGTCGTCCTGTTCGCTGTTCATCTTTCTGCGGAGTTTCTTGAAATCCACCAGTGCCCCACTGCCGTACCTGACTCTCAACGACCGAGACGACAGCTGGCTTCAGCTCCGTAAGATTTGATGCACTGTTTTCGTAATCAGAGATTTCGTAGTTGCGCGGCGGTTTTGGGTCCGCGTACCACAACTCGTCCTTTTCGTTCTCAACATGTCTCCAATCTTGTGGATTTTCTACCTGGCTTTCATGGAGATCATGCATATGGCCACGAACTGTGGGAACTGAAAAGTCCGACGATTGTTGTTTTTGTGCATCGCCACGTCCCTTCTCCTGGTTTGGATCTGTTCGCGCAAATACGCCGAACACCTGAGGTCGATGAGATGTTTTCCCTTCTTCTGCTGGCTCCACAATCCTTCCCTTGTTAATATTTCTTATGTCCTGCAGGACCAGATCTCTTGCACTCTCTATGCTTCCTCCTTCATCCTTGAATGATTTTACAACAGCTCTGTCGCTATATGACGTCTTTATTGCTGGGAAATCTTTATCGTCTTGCCCCCCCTTCTCTGCCTTTCTATTTTCGTAAGGTCGTACTGCAGCTGGAACAAAATCATACGTCCCGCGGCGTCTTGGTTCTTCAGGTTTTTCGGGTTGCTGATTCCGTCGTACGGTGACGACTATAGGACCACCAAACACCATAGGACCTTCACCAACGTCATTCTTCGTAGGCGTCTGATTTCTCTGACCTCGAGGATCCGGCCTATTTTTTGTTGGCAGCCAATCATCGTTTTTAACTTGACTGTGGCCACCAAAACCATTAAATCCCGAGTAATAAGAACGATTCTGTCGTTGATGCTCGCCTTCTTCAATAAAGCATTTATCTTCGCTAGGATCGATGGGTCTTGGAAAAAATTGATTGTCTTCATTTCCTCGTCCGTCTCGAACAGGTTCCATCTTTTCAAAATCGCGCACGTATGGTCTCTCACTTTTCAAATGCTCTGCTGGACGATTCGCATCCCTCTGCCTATGATGATCTTGGGCACTGGGAGCCTGAGTTTCAGCTAATTCCACGCGATTTGGCTGAATCCAGGTTTGCTTCACAACTACTCGGTCATCTGACGGTTTGCGTTTTCTAGGTTCATCATCGACCGAATAGTTTTGGTAATAATCGAATTCGTCAGCAGCATTGACAGACGATTGACCATTTTGGTCATGGGGGCTATAGAAACCACTTTCATTCGTGGAACGTATGGCTCGCTGGTCAACCCACGAAGGTTCTTTATACTGAAAACCCACTTCTTCCTCTACAGTTTTCTCATGTGGAGGGCCTCGCATCTGGTCAAAGTACCCTTCCGGATCTTGAAAGACGTCATCAAATTGCTCCAGTCCAGAAACATTCTCCCGATGATGTTGATCTCGTAGCTTTTCTTCCCATTCTTCTTTTGATTTTCTCCGCCGGCGGTATTCCACGTCATAGTCATCATCAGAGTCGTATTCGCTGGAACGAAATCCATGCCAGCTTCGTGTCTTCATATCTCGTTCTATTCTTTTCAGCTCTGCAACGTCTACCAAAGATTTCCGCGAGGGAGGACCTTTTTCTTTGGGGAGATTTTTTTCACGTTCGATTGTGGCAAACTTCTGGGTAAGATCTCTAACTTTGGTGGACTTACGACGAACCTTTTCCTGTGGTTCATCTACGTTTGATGGTGGGCAAACGAAATCGTTGTAAGACAATTTCTGAGCGTCTGTGTCATTGCGGCCAGAGTTCTTGTACCAAGAATCATTCGGCGCCGACTCAACTTCCCAGCGAGACGATTGGCTTATTTGTTCCTCTTCCACGGCTTTGTCTCTCAACTCTCGGACTTCTTTTCTCCAAGGCATTTCTTCTTTCTCCTTTTCTTCACTGGAGAGAAAGCCTTCTGACTTTTTCCTGGGTTTCGCAATAAAATCGCGATATGAAAAACTTCTTGGGTCCTTGAAGTCATCTGGAGAAGAATCAACCGTCACAGCAGATGAACGCTGAACCTGTTCGTCCTCCGTTATAGTTCTTTTAATTTCACGAACTTCTTTCCGCCAAGGCATTTCCTCTTCTTGTTTTTCTACCCTCGGCGTAAAGCTGTCCCTAGCCTTTCGAAGAGGCTTAGTTACCACGTCTTGGTACGCGTATTCAGGTATTCGATTATCGCCTTCTGGAGAAGACTGAGCTAACGTAGCAGAAGACTTTTGGAGCGGTTCCTCTTCTTCTTCAGTCTTTGTTCTCTGGATTTCGCGTACTTCCTTTCTCCATGGCATTTCCTCTTTGTCCTTCTCTTTTTCATCATTAACCTGGAAAACATCTCTTCTTTTTCTCGACGGAACTGTAGTAAACTCCTTGTAAGATAATCTACGCAAGTTTGTTCCGGTAGAGAAATCCACTTCAGGGGTAGGACTGTCATCTCGATACTCATCTTCTTCTGAACGGGGTCTCTCCTTTAATTCTCTGACCTCTTTTCTCCAGGGCATTTCTTCTTCCTGTTCGTCACTTTGTGTTGTCAAAAAGGTATCCCGTGTTTTCAAGGAGGGCGGACGGATCCGTGTAAGTTCAGCAGGTTGCGCATCGGCACGAGACATGAATATAGGAGGGTCTTCTCCGCTCGATGATCTTTTGATCTCCCTTGCTTCTTTTCTCCACGGCATTTCTTCTGCCTTTTTTTCAGTCGCCTCCCTATCATTGGCAAAATTGTCCATCGCTTTTTTTGATGGGGGAACAACCAGTTCAAGGTATTGAGCTTTTCCAAGCTCAGAGCGTGGTGAGCTTGGTCGAGCAGCAAAACTTGCACCCTGCTCTTCGTCTGACGAAAGGTGCCTTTTGTCCTTGACATCTCGAACTTCTCTTCGCCATGGCATCTCCTCCACTACAGTTACATTATTCGTTTCACGGATAAAAGTTTCTCTGGGTTTTTTCCGCGGTGCTCGAACCATATCACGATAAGATAGATTTTTGGCATCTGATACATCTATTTCTAAGGCTACCTCATCGACCGGCTCTCGTCTTCTAGAATCTTCGTATCGTTTCGCATAATCAAAATAATCCTTTCTTCTATCTTCCACAGCACGCTGTTCGTCTTTGAAATAATCCCTTTGGTACGGACGGGTAGCTTTTGCTTGTGATTCAAATGCCGGAACTGATTGGATAGGTTCTTCCACTGACACTTGGTCGATACGACCCTCTGATGTGGAATTTTCCATAACTTGGTGTGATTCTGGATCATCATTAAAGCTGCTATATTCGTAGTAATTGGAAACTGGGCGGGTGGGTCGTTCGTGCAGATTCCGCTTCCTAATATCTGAAGCGCCCCATTGTCTGTTGGACGTACTTAGTGGTGTAGGTTCTTTTACAGAACTTTCGAATGATTTTCGTTTGTTCTTCTGAAGGATCTCGCTTTCCTGTGCGTTGGAAAAAGACAATAATGTTTAATTATATCACTGGGCCGGTTAATCAGCCAAATCTAATAATTAGGTTTGGAACACATAACGTTCGAAGTTTAAATCGATTGGATTCAGTTTTGATATTTTGACGACCTGTTGTTCTGTTCGACTGAGCTTGTCGAATACAATTACGGGAAAAGTTCGACTTCCATTCACACTGCGAACTTTACAAGTGCGGAATCAAATGCATCAATTATGTCAAAAAGTATTTTAGCGCTTATGACTGGCTGTTTCACGAGTGAGCGAACAAAGCTCAGCATCCTCGCAGTTGTCTGAATTGAAACTGGGCAGCACTAAATGGTTCATACAATTAAAACTACCTATTAAGCGCTTGTTTCCACATACTACGGTAATCTATTGTGCATTGAATAGTGTAACTGATTCACCTAAACATGATAAGAAAACAAGAAAGAAGCTACCGGCAAGAATTTTCTTACAAGGCCGGTGGCTAATTTCCCAAACTTAGCGATTCGTATATGAATATTGAAATAGAAAGGACTGAGTTATTCGAAACTACTTCTTCCTTAAATTTTTTTTCAGTTGAAAGTGTTAAATATGATCTTTATTAAAACGTCACGAATAAGGATCGGCACAGGTACAGTTTGACCGCCCAAATCAAAAGTCAAATTCAATAGCGCACCCTGGCCTCACCCCTTGTTTGAAGACACTGAATGAGGAGTTTCCTCCCCAAAGTATGCCCCTTTCCCCAATTTTGTAGTTCTTTAGCAGGAAAAAAAGGAAAAGGCTGGCTAATGTTGATATAATGCCTTTACCTTCCTAGCCCTGTAATCCATGTCTTCAAATGTGCGTTGCTTCTCCAGAAGTCCAACATTGGACTCTCGAGAAAGACCAGCCTTTGATGATTTCTTACGCCCGTCGGTTTCTGTTAAGGAAGGACGATGTTCACCGCGAAGAATAGATGTATCCTACAATAAATTAACGCCATATAAACCAGACTATCAAATCAACTGAAATATTCTTTAAAAATCTTATTAGCACTGAATATTATCGATTGCAAATAAAGATCCTAAGCCAGGCTGCTAATTCAAACGCATTTTTATCTTTGGGTATGGGGCATTATAAGACACAGAAAACCGTGCTCAAGCTTTAAATTGGCTGTCCTGTCATGCTTCAATTACTTAGTACAAAAATTCTCCAATTTACTAAACAGAGAAAGGAAATTTCAAAACTTCTTTAATACCGTAAGCCACAATTTAAATGACATTTTGTTTACTAACCCGTTGTGCCTGCTCGTCGAGTTGTTCGAAAGTTGCCTTCTTTTCGCCTAATTTGATTTGCTCCCTTTTGGGAACTACCACTGAATTTGGCTTTTTCTCGTTGCTGTCCTCTGGCGATAAACGAAGGTATCCTTCAAGTACAGCTTTTTCCTAAGGAAAAGAAAATAATGAAAGCAATGAAGTTTAAGATTGGGTAAGACCAGCAGCTTCAGCAGGAGAGTCCGGATAACTGTAGAATTCCTGAGCAGATACTGGTTTTGGGACGATTTATTGTTGAATGAGTAAGTTACAGATGAACCCACCAGGTTCACCTCTTCAAGAACATACAACAGATTTCCTAGAAATTTATCTTTTAATTATTTCCCACTAACCGATCTTACAATTCTGTCAGAAACAGATGTTTACCTCTGATATTAGCCTAAAGACCTGACGGCGGTCTAATGGTAAGGAAAACTTTTCGCCTGGGTAACAATTGTACCAAGGTATTATTAATGTTAAAGTGAGTACAGGTGGATAAGAAGCGAAAAGTGTTTTACCCTTTGAGCTTGAAAATCGCGTTGTTCAAAACTTTTTTGTTTCTCCCGAAGCTTTACATCAGATCTTGCAGCAAGAGGAACTTTTTCTGGTCTTCCATCAGTTCCGTCAAACTGAGGTCGATGTTTTCCCTGTAGCACAGCACTTTCCTGTAACACGAAGCGAAATTAGGCCCCACGGGAATTATGCAAAGATTTTTATCTCAATACAAACATTTATAATTGGCTGTTTAACATGCAAATAAGCGAACTACATCATTAATGCATACACCTGCAATTCTATTTTAAATCATCTACAGTTTTCAGTGTTGTTTTCGCTGTTAAGCACAAGACTGTGGTGAAAACCATCGAAGATAAGGTTTAAAAGGGACAATCTCCATTTTTCTATTATTCCATAGGAATTCTCGAAACGAGGAAATATTTTAACAAACAAAACAAAATACAAGGAGAAAATATTTCAAAAATCAACCGACATGATACGATATATCAAGTTGCTTTTATTCTGAATTTCATTTTGAATTTAATTTCATTCTGAGTGTTCTAACTTGACAAGAGCAAGACAATGTGTCGAACGATTTTTATCAGTGTACTTAAGACTTGGTTGTGAACTTTATTTTACCCGCTTTGTATTGTTAAACAACGGGTATGAATACTTAAATGCGAAAATATATGTGACATTATCTTAATGCGATTATGGCAAAGGATGCTTGCGGTGACTTCAAATGCTCCTTGTATAGTTGTGGAGTATTTCGTACCGTATTTGCTTGTCGTTGAAGTTCCTCGTAGGCTTTGTGTTTGTCCTTGAAGGCCACATCAACGGACTTTTGTTTTTTCAGCGCCGGGCGAATCTCGCTTGGTCCCCAGGAAACTGGTCTCGACTTCCCGCTTAATACTGCCGATTGCTGGAGAAAAAAAAACAACCCAAAAATACCAAGTATTAGAAATATATCCGAAAACTTATTAATAAGTTGCCGGTAAAGGAAATTTTTCCCGGGGTAGTGAAATTATAATACAGCTGCATCTCTCTTACTAGAGCAAGGAACTCTGAAGTCGGGTTAAGTCCATGAATTAAAAGACTGATAAATGTAATCACACCAAAGGACTGAAGTAATCCGTGATATGGAGGGAGAAAGTGTCCTTAGAGAGATTTTTGACTGCGATTAAAAATCTTGGCCGCTTAATTTCTTCAAAATTTGGCCGAATTTACAGTTAAACATGCAAACCAAACGCTATTGAGCTGTTGTACCACACTGCCACTAACAATACTCTGATTGGCGTTCCACGATTACTGTGTTTAGACTGGCAAGAGAAATCGTTAAAAAAAACCCCTAGCAATAACCTGCTGAGCTTGTCGATCAAGTCCTTCAAACTTTTTCTGCTTTTGCTTCAAGTCAACATCTACTTTTCTTCCAAGAGATACTGGAGGTGGTGACGTCACATACTCTGACCCACTCCCCTTACGGCGCGTTTTGTCTTGCAGCGCTGCCGACTCCTGTGAGGAAAGTGAACAACAATGTAAAGTAAATATGGCCCGTAACAGTGGTCAAAGGATAACTGGCCAGTTTTTCGGTGCGTTGCGTGGCTGAAGTAAGAGTTAACTCGTTATATACTCCGGGAGATTGAGCACTCTACTCCTTCATCTGCTAGACGAAGCAAACAGCAGTCTAGAAGTCTTTCTATAAGAGCTGGCAGATAAAAGTTACCTCGAACTTTTTGTTATTTTAACCACTGACGTTCGAGCACCTACCATTGCAGCTTGTCTTTCGCGTCGGTTGTATAGTTCTTGTTTTTCGTGAAACTTTGGATCAGGCATGGCAGGTTCTTTGTCGGTAGGTAACCCGTCCTCTTTATCCCAATGTTGCCAGTGATTATCTCTAATTCTTTTTAAGATCCCTCCAGTCGAACTTCGTCGGTTCAACTCTACACTGGTTGATTCCTGTGTTAACAAGCACGATAACAAAGCATTTCAGTTCACACAATATACCTTATTAATACCACCATCCGGGAATATTTACAAGGCGAGTGCGCGCCAGCTACATTAATCTAGAAGCAGTCATATGAAATGGATTGGTTATAAGGTTCGTATGAAACCCTCATCACGATAATCTACTCAGTCTTTTATTTACTTTCTGACCGTTTCCGGTATAAAACAAAAATAATGAGGACACCATGGATGATCTAAAGGAAGACGGACAGATAGTTCACTACTGCATATTAAAAACACGTTACCATGCAAGCCAAGGGCGAAGACTCGGTAACATAAAAACTCCAAGAAGCTCGAAGTTCAAACGTTACAAGTCAAATGTATTTAAACGTCAACTAATTGTCCAAAAAAACTCATCAAAGCCATGATTACCATATATCAGGCTACTATGTTGTGGGCTCTTGTTAGGGTACCCAGTAACCTACAGAACTTTAGTTTAGTATATTAAAATTATAGGATCCACCCAGCTTACCTTTTTTGCTTTGTTTTCAAGATTCAGAAATTTCTCTTTTCTGTCTTTGATATCGATTTTATCAAATACTTTATCTCTCTTTTTTGGTGGAATATTCTGTGTACCACGTGATTTCAATTCCAGTTCTCCCGAGGAATGTCTTTTCCTAATTCCCCGCTCCTTTTTGCCTTGAAATTTGACCTCCTGAGTAAGAAATAAATACACCACTTTCTTTGAACTGCCAGAGGTAAAACGAAGGTTAACTATCGGCTCCTTAGCAACGAAACATCTCCATATATTGACCAATACAGTTAACTCTTGGGTTGTGGAATACCTATTAAATGAATATATCCTAACGAGGACTTAATTAAAATCTGTATGAGTAAAATTGACTGAATGAAACTCTATTGCGGACTAAGTTCAAGGTTGTAATAGCATGAACGTATTTCTCAAACGCTTGCGAGAAGATCAGGTTCGGTAGGTGGAGTACAAAAATATTCGAAGAGACGTGCAAAAACTACTAAAAAAATGAAAAACTAATTTAACCCTCTTGTACATAGCCTGATTACCAGTCCCTATAGGGATAATGAGCCCACGCGCAAGAAATCGCATCACCAGAGATGGATGACAGGTCATTGCATTCGCGAGCCAACTGAGTGATCATTTCGTGATGTTTTCCTTCCGTTCAGTGTAAAAGCCAACATAATCCTTCTTATAGACGGTTTTAGTTTTCATCATCTAAGTTCGCACAAAGTATTGGCACGTGATATTCTCAGATTAATAAAATATCAACAAACATAAGTAAAACTTCCGTTTCTTCTTGCGTCTGCGTTCGCGATACCTTCACGAATTATGTGGTTAGTTTAAATTCTTGATTTGGATAGGGTCAGCTATTGTAAGCCTTAAAGGACGAATATTCGGCGATCTGTTGCACTGGACTAAGAAAACTTCGGACGATGGAAAAGACCAACACAAAAAAAAACACAATTCTTACCGGAAGTAAATGATGAAAACAGCTGGAGTCAAGCAATGGACCCTGATAACCTCGTTTTCTGGCAGCTCTGGCTAACCAAAGAATTGTTATTGCGACCTGCAAAAGGTAAACAAAAAAACGAATATTGGGACAATATTACTGATAAATATTAAACTTTGTATGTCATAAATCGTAGAAAAAATCACACGAGTTGCATGTTTCCGTTTACCAAAAACAAGAGTTCATAGCATGCCAAGAGAAACAACTGCAGAAAAGGTTTCCATGATCTTTCATTAGCCGTTGCGATTTAAACCCATTCCATTGGAGGATGAGTTGCTTGTAACGTATTTTGGCAGTAGCACTGTACCGTACTGTGCTGACCCACTGTAGATAAACACTATTAGTTTTTATACCCGGTTTTATAAAGGCCCGAATCGGTCCACTAACAACAGTTTCTACAATCTATCGTCTGGCTTAAATCGTTCACCACTTCGAAAACTTGTTCGCACAAGTATTAAGCTGCTTTTTGTTCCACCTAGAACTCTGAAAGACGTGGGTACGCCAAAACTTTTCCAATCAGAAAGATCTCTTACGTCACACCATCAGGTGCCAATATTGAGCCCGCGTTTTCGCGTGGTTGCCTCGGCATCAAAGGAATTCGCGCACAAGTAACAGTCGGTAAACAAAACAAAAATCCAACATGGCGGCTTCTTTACGTTGCACAAATTAAAATGTATTTTATTTTACGTTTTTGAAAAAGATATCACAACAAACCGAAAAATGTAAACACGGATATGTGCACAAATAAATCAAAAGCGTTACATAATTCTTCTTCAGTTTTCACGACTGCCGCTTGCGCCAATAAAATCGCGAAATCTAACGGTTGAAACTGAAGAAGAAATTGTTTAAAATAGAACGCTGTTGAAGAGAAACAAGCAAATCAACTTTTCCGACCATTGCACCAAAAGAACTCTACGCAGGTTCCAATGTGTGATCTTTTACCTATAAATGCAATGTCGACTCAATTATCAATATGATTACAAACTGGTAAATCCCTTATCTGAGAAGTCTAGACTACTGCTGTTATGAAGATACCGACAAGAAGGAGAAGATATGTTTTGGCCGACCAGATTATCAGATAACCAGCTGCATCAACGAATATTAAGAAAATTCATTGACAACTTGAAATTTAAAGACGCGATACGGCTGCTAGCATTTGATTTTCGTTCAAGATTATGAATATTCGACGTACTTAAAGATTGAATACGTTATAGAGATTAAATTTTTGATATCTACTTACATTCTGTAGCCTTCTTTGCGTTTCCTTTGCTCTGGAAGATCTGAAATCACGATCATGTGAAAAAGATTTGACTCAGCTTCAATAATGCATTCTAGTCGAACCAAACCCTGGATCGACCTGGAAGGCTTAGTGCGTAATGAAGTCGCGCGTTACGTGTTTTAATTTACATGTGAGTGTCACATCGATCAGACAGTTAGGCGATGGAACAAAAACACACATCCAGCAGTAAGCAAATAAAAGAAAGTAATAAAACCTACGTTTCTTTGGAGGAATCTCAAGTTGGAAGACGTTGTGCGCTATACTCTTACAAATCCCTGAGGACTGAAAATTATGCGCTGCCACAAGGCGGAATATCAAAGAGTTTTTAATCCAATACAACCTCGATAACAATGCTCGGAACAATTTCGCATTCCGCACTGACCACTTAAACAAAAGCGATTGCAGAATAGGATCAGTTGCTGCATATTAAATTTTGGTAACACAACCAAGGCTTTATACCGTCACTTCCGTTTTGTTCTTTTTTACTTCCGAGAAAAACGTGATCGACTTTCGTTCTTTTCGTGTCAAAAAAAAAATAAAAGTTTCCGGTATTGTGAGATAAATACAAACACCTACAACGAGTCTAATGAAATATTTGATGCTTCTCAGACTTACTTTGTATTTGTTTTATTCGCCTGACGAAAAGCGTGAAATACAGATCACTGAAAAGGAATGTAAAATTTGCTTGGATTGTTGGGCTTGTCTCCGGACTATGACGTCATGATTGCCCATGCGCGCGTCTTAGACTACGTCTGGAATTTCAATGCCTGGACATCTGTCATAAAAAGAGATCGAGGATCGAGAAATCTTAGCTAGCACTGATATGCGGTTCAGTAATTCGAATGTGTGAAAGTTGTAAGAATAAAAAATTGCTCCCAAAATTTGCCTTCATTATCTTTTCTTGTTACCGAAAATAAATACGAAACCGACTGCTCATGAATTCGAATGCGAGAGGGTCTTTACTAGCTTTTTCGACCAGACACAACATTAAAGTTCGAGCGGTGGTGTTTTCACAGACAGAATTAGAGGGTGTGTTTTGCGTCAATTTTGCAAGAGAGCTTTATCCTCTCTTGTTTTGAGTCAGTACTTAGAGCTTTTACCCATACACAAAGTTATGGGGCAACAAACGACAAGAAACTAACAAAGTGGTCTAAATAACAAAACAGGACCATTATTTTTGAAATTCAGTTGATACAAAGACAGGTTTTAGCTTTTTGAAAAGAAAGCAGAATAACATAGAGCCTTTAAGTTGCATGCGCCGATTCAAAACGGTTAACCTTCTTCTATGAGGTCTTTCATAAGCCTTTCATAAGTCCATCACCTGACAACTGTATGTCTAAAAAGCACGTTCGCTTGTTTTGAAAACGTGACTCTGTGAAACGGACACTGTTTTTGTACAGGAAGAAAAAAGCCTAATATGCCAATAAACTAGTTGCTAGAAATAGCTTAAAGCTCTGATAATTTACGTTTTGACAGCGGAATGGCTAGAACGCGGAAAATGGACTCTAACTTGACCCTTCATTTTATTTAAGCCTTCCGCGTAAGAGACTATATTTCAAGAACGATAAAAATGTTTGATAGGGTGCACGTGAACTGATAATGGTCAGAATGATTGAAACACGATAGAATGGTCTTAACAATATATAGACAAGTTAGCAAGCTGACTGGACTGCGAGTAGTCTCTTTTTTCTTTTGAGTTGAGCGGTAGATCAAGGCACCCGTGAGGGGCGAGCGGAGCGGCCAAGCCGCCATGAACGAGGGCGGAAGCCCGAGTGAAGAAAAAATTCCCAATCTCTCCTCCTTTTTACCTAAAATTTGCATTTTTTTTTTTTTTCACACGCCGCGCGCGTGGCTCTGAGGAAAGAAAGACGACAGTTCGTGGCCTACAAGCTGACGCGCACAGAGGCACCTTACCTTGAAGGTGTGATTAGCTTCGTCTTTTTTTCAAAATTATTGCTTTTATTTATTTATTTTTTAATTTTGACATTGAAAATTCTCTCTTAGTCATAATTTTAGCAAACTCCCAAATCTTTTCCCATTAAAAACATTTAAACAATTACCAAAGATTTATCAAACATAACGGCTACAATGATGAAAAGCGTAACCAAGAGCCCCAATCAAAAATCTCAGCGGGATTTAGAAATTAAATGATGAGTTAAATATCTGAAAAATAAGGTGTTCCAATAAGCCAACAACGTTACTTACATTGAATCACCGCGCCGCGTTGTTACTTCTTGTAGGTCAGCTACATCAAAAAGATGAAGTTTTTTTAGGCCCAAACCCTCGCATGCTTTGAAGAACAAGTTAAGGTTGTCCTGTCGAGGAAAAGAGAGGAACTATTAACCCTGTCGTAGGCAAAAACACGATAACTAGAAATACAATTTAACCTTGTTAATAAGTCAGTCTTATTTCGTATGTAATGTCAGCCTGTTCGCGAAGCCAGTGCTAGGGCCTTGATTGTTTAGAAAATGGCCCATCCTAAGCTCAAAGGAACTTTTGCGGGCTGGTTCGATTGCCACCTGAACATCATCGTTGTCTGTTAATTAGAGAATAGGTCAGAACAGGAGAGGATAAAGGTCCACAAGTGGCCGAAATAACACAGATGTTGCCGCTGAAGGGATGAACGTGAAACGATTTGTATTGTCGCGGCAGGTTTGATTTCTTGCTTTAGAAAAAAAATTCTAAAATCTTCGCTAAATGTGAGGGAATCCAGATTCAGGAATTAGGGATTGTAGAATCTGGAATCCAGGAAAATTTTGCTTGTGGAATCCGGAATCCTGGACTTTAGAATACAGCTCAAGGAGTCCAGAATCCCGCTAACGATTAGAATCCAGAATCCAGAATCCAGAATCCACTGACAAACACTGTAATCCAGTACCTGGAATCCAGAATCCACGGCGTGGAATCCATTCCAAGACTGTCCTGGATTACTTTACATGGGGCCAAAAATCTGCTTATGATGTTTATCAACACGGTGACAAGGTATGAAGCAGTATTGCGTTCCAGTCGGACTTGCATATATAAATTTTATGTTCAGTTTCGGGATTTACAGAGAATCATATCATATTCTAATAACTCTGTAAAATTGAAATAGACTAAATTATCCACTCAACCACACCAACCGCCGCGGTCTAAGTCCTCTAGTAGCGGTTCGAACAGTATTTTGGGTTCTTTTCGTCTTATTGGACGTAGTAAGTCCCATAATGAAGTACGTACAGTAAGTCATATTCCTTACAGGGTGTTATTTAGCAGAGAAGATAAGCGACGAAGGTTCAGGGGCACCCAACGAAGATATAGTTCAAAACCACTTAAACATAGCATTGTTAAACGTATTTTAGTATTTAGACGGTAGATATAGGCATATTTTTATTCTCTTAAAATTTTTCATCTGTTCGGATTTTCTACCTGAAAGTCTAGTGATCCCGAAAATTATAGGGATCAAAACTTACCTTTTCGAAAATTTCAGCCAGAAAAAAGGCTCCCGAAAATTCTAGGTGACCTTTTTAGGGTACAAATCCGTTAAAAATGGGTAATTATACCATTTTTTAGATGTTCGAGAATCCTAAGAGAGGCAGGCAAACAAGAAATTTTACAACAAATGTTCCGAAAGTTCTAGATCTCAAATCGTCTTCCCTGAAGGTTTAAAATAATAAAAATTGTCTAGCAACGCTTGTCTCACCACCACCCTGCATCTTCCTTCGTAACCTTTATCTTTGTTATGAAATATCGTTTAACGTCTGACCATGCAGAAATAAAATCAAACTTACAATGCCGGCATAAGCAGTAGAAATGCGATTTATACGTCCAAGAGATACGTCTCCAACGATCTCGATCAACCTGTAAAGCCAGAAAAAGCGGAAATGAAAAGACTAACTCACAGTAAATCAATACCTACATATCCTCAGTAATACCTATACGAAAATAGTGTGTTAACTTCATTTGGTGAACATATATTTTTTCTTAAAATTATTCTCCTTCCTTCTGACTTAACTTATTGGCTTAGCTCCTCCATTTTGTTTTCCCTCTTGATTTTAATTTCTTTTTTACGATTTTATTATAATTCATTGTTGATGTCCCCAATGGCCACTCTTTTTCACTTAGCATTGATGTTATCTATCTACCCTTTATTTGCCTCCATCACAATAACTCATGATTCTTGCAAAAATCTTTTAATGAGATGGCTTAATTTAAGGATGACTTTGTACGAAACTGTCAGTTTGGATGGGAAAAGCTGTCCGCTTTCCATCCGTATAATTAGACGAAGCAGTTATTGCCTACTTACCGTATTTATTCGATTAACCGCCCTGGGCGCTTATTAAATTTTTGGACCTTGAGAGTGGGCGTTTATTCGAGGTGGGCGCTTATTCGAGGCTGGGCGCTTATTAAATTTTCACCATTTTCAGCAAGTGAAGTATGTTTATTTTGCAACAAAACAATAAATGCTAATAACAAAACGCGAAGAAGTAACAAAGCAAGGCTTCTGTAAAATACTCTGAAGAAAACTCCGTCCTCGGGGAAGTCTCTCATTAAAATTTATTCACTCAAGTGGGTGGGGTGGGGGTGAGCGCTTATTTGAGTTTGATTGGGAGGAGGAGGGGGTGGGCGCTTATTCGAGGCTGGGCGCTTATTAACTTTTTCTGCCTTTAGGATGGGCGCTTATTCGAGGTGGGCGCTAATTCGAGGTTGGGCGCTTATTCGAATAAATACGGTAATCTCTTTATATTCAAATTTGGATGAAATTCTACTCCGCTACTCAGAAAGAGGTGTATGACAAGAGAAGAGCCTCAATAAACAGGGAATATATTGAATACCATGGAGAGAGCACAGATCGAGAAACGTTCCTACTAAATAAATTCGACCAATGATTTGTTTGATAAATCACCCATACAAATGCTCGCTCTTGCTGAAAAACTTACTAAACTTAATATTTGAACATTAACACAGCAATGTGTCTCTTAAAGAGCCTTCTTTTAGCACTAATTTGTTTTTGTTAGTGAATTGGATTTGTTAGATAACGTAAACAGATTATGAGCTGTGATCGATGGTCTTAGTACGAGGTAGGCCGGAATCATTACACCTGAGTATCTCTAGAAATCATCCTGCACTAAAGTTTCTTTAGCTTAAAGCTACAACTTACTGATTTCTCCGAACAGAATTAAGAGTTTTTTTCTTTCAAGGCATTCTATCAGTAAAATTTGGCCAACTTAAGAGGAGGCTGTCGCGCGTCACAGTTGATCGCGTTTTCAAGTAAGAACAGGGCATCCGATAAAATGGAAATATATGAATCATTTTTACCCGGCGCGACTGACTTGCAGTTATTGAAGGTTACTAAATTGAAAGGGCTAAAGTCCATATAAAGAAAGCGGGCAAATAACGCGGGTAACTTTCGGTGGAGTTTCCGAGTCAACTCAAACCCGATATAAACCGCAGATAGTCGTTAAGTGTATGACAACGAGGCAATAATTATGATCCTAACCCCATGAAATATTGCAAACGGATTGATTGGGATTTCGTGATTTGCAATCAGGTTTTATACTTACTCGCAAAGCAGAATACCATCAGCCAAAGATTCACGAAAGTCATCGCTTTTAAATCTTTTCTTGGTTACCTCCTAAAAATCACAGGAACAAAAATCTGCCTTAAAGATCAGAAATTAAGATATAGTGTAAAGATGATTAACAACAGTGCGACAGGTAAAGAACAAAACATAATCATTATTACAGCTAAAAGCCTTTGCTCACCTCAATCCACCGTCTGGATTCAACAAGAGCAGGATCAGCCTTGATGTAACCGTTGTACTTTTCTCTGAGTTCTCGTGCAGAGAGAGCGCGATTGTCTTTTTGCGGCACGCGCGCAAATGATCCTGAAGCCATTGCTGTTGACTGGCAAAGTGCGGATACAAACAGGCTACCGTGCTTCACTAGTCTTCAAGAGCAGTCTTTCATATGCAAATAACCAGGAGAGACCTAAGTGACGAAACCAGCGTGATAAAATCACCTATTTATCTGTCAGTTACTGCGGGAACTGAATAGAGTGGAAAATTAGTTCAGTCTAGCATTCAGCAACAGATTGTCAAGAACAACCATATTTTAAAAAACCAAACTTATGTTTAATAACTAACTTTTAAAATTGATTTTAACCTACTATTGGTTGTCAGGCTCTGGTCAGTTTCAGTGCGTGTTAAGAGTTTTTACACGTTTTTATGTAAATATCTATTGTTTTACTCGAACAATCAAGACAATGCTTCAGAATTGTGGGGTCTAAATCATAGGTTTAAACCATAAAACGCATCGCCGAGCGCAGCTTTTAAAGTTACACGCAGGATGCAATAGAACATTCGTTTGCTGGAATCACCTCATTTGATTCTAGAAAGAGCAATGACAGACATTATTATTAAGATCCTACGTTTTGTGCCTTCGAAACTGGCAGAACAGATGTAATCACGGTCCAATTGCCAATGAGGTGACACCCTTTGTAGAATAAGTATAATGGCCTCATCGCGTGTAGTTAGAAGAAGTGAATCCAGGTCACGCAAGCTTTGGAAACTGATTTTACGTTAAAACTACAATCAGAGTCCGTCTTACTACAATTAGTAAAATAGCCACAATTATACCAATACAAGGTGTATTGGGCGTTTTTCTCTCTTTGGCTTTGCAAGTTTTCAGTGCTTGATTTTACCATTGATAGCCCGTTCCTAAAAAAATGAGAAGGCCCCTATTTTCAAAAGAAACTGACTGTGCTGCGTCGTCTATCAATTTCACTTAAATCCGCCTCAGTTTCCATGTGCTGACCCTTCGCACTGACAGAGTTAGTACCCAAAACTTTAGATTTTCAACCTTTTTGCGGCTGTAAATTGCAACTAGACTCAATAAGACTAAGTTGTCGTCTTTCTTATAAATGCCTAGAGATGATTAGCTAAGGCCACTCATTTTTAATTAGTAATTATTACTAAGACTCGCTGTTTACGTTTTTCTCCAAAATGGTCGGTCATTGAAGGCAGTTCTTGGGATCTATTAAATTGTGGGCCTAAGTAAAACAATTGAGGAGCAAAATCAGAGGTCAAAAAGCATAGAAATCAAATAGATAGTTCATTAAGGTAGCTCAAGTCAGTCACTTGCCATGCGGAGCTGTCTGGGTAACGAGGCCGGTAAGCTGATCGATGTAATTTTCACGTTTTTTTAGGAGTCCGTTACAATTTTTGGGTCTAGCTCTAGCCTCGTAACAAGCGTTCCTTTGCGGTCGTTGCGCATGCCTGTGGGCACGAAGCGCGAAGTCAGGAGTGGGAAGGTGTTCGTTTTAGAGAGTGAGACATACAAGCGCCACGATCCACCCAACCCGTGAGTCACTACCTGCAACTGCAAAGTAAAACGCTCGAGCATTTGAATGGTCTTCACTCATCCATTCTTCTCGGCTTTGTACTATTGTTGCCATCTAGTCCCCTTCGTAAACAGCAAACTTCTCGCTACCACGCCTATATTGGAACGCGCGAGCTAAGGTAAGGGATCGGAATGCCTGCGCGTGAATTGCAAGCATCCACTGAAAGAAGACTCTGATGGTTTGGTCGGGCGTGCAAACAAGCTAAGGTGGACGAAGGTGTACAAGGGCAGTGAACTGCGAGGAGATTGGGGCGGGAGGAACGAAAAACTCGCGGCTTCGCCGCTCAGTAGTGAGCCCGACAAAACCGCCATTTTACGCAAGCTACCGGGAAAAGAAAGCATTCCTCATTTCGGAAAAGTCATTTGAAGGGAGATGAAAGCGGAGTTACCTTGACAACCGCATCGTTTTTCTGCGCTGTGCTCTCTCTGTCAGTTATCTTCGACATTTTTTCAGGAACGCGGCCCTTGCGTACTGGAGTACGTATAGAGATGGCTACGCCTAGCTTACGCCTCCGCTTTTAGGCTTGTTTTGATTAGATACTTGAAATCATTAACAATCTTGAACCAGCGTTGGAAGCCGCTGCCAAGGTTTGAACGGGAGAGATTAACTACTGTATATCCGATCCCACTACCGATCACTAATATCAAGTCAATCAACAAGAAAGAATTGTAAAACTTGAGTGATATACCGTACCTCGAGACAGCGCATACAACTGTAACGTTTAGTTCATTCATAAAGTTATTAGAATAGTGAGCCCAATATCATAATGTGGGACCATTTGATAGCACGTTAGGAGGTAAGACAGAAAACATTTGTGCTATTCGCACAATTCGAGCAAACAAAAATGTGAAATCATCTTCGAGCCAAATGCGCGCTCATTCATGCAACTACCGAAAAATGGTGTTTAGCTATTACTGTCTACGACTTACCGAGCCCTACCGCAAACAAACTTGACGATTTTAAAAGCAAACGTTTTGATTATGGCTCTCATTTGCTTAACTCATTAGGTAGGCGACAAATGAGTTTACAATTTCAGTGATTTGCCCTTCCAACGTCTTTACTGTCGTAACGTCGCCCGTGCCAACCAGTTGATGAGGCTAAGGTGGATTACTGTTTTGCTACATGATATCATGACAACACTCACCTTTTGAGACCTCAAGTTAACAGATTACAGTTTAGAATTTGACTGATCCGGTTGTTCTTTGATTTTTTACACACATGTTTTAAGGACGCAGTAAATTAAACACGGAGCATATGTCAGTCTCAAGTGTACTTCATCGCGTGACGTCGGAAAAATGATATCATGTACGACAGCAATGGAGTGTCAAATGGCAGTGAGCGCAGCCTCTACATTTCTGAGATCAGGTGTTCTTTTACAAAAAGGGAAGAGGGGCTACCTGATCGCAGGTTAATTAAGCAAATGTTATAAGAGTCCTCACTGCACCTTTCAACCTTATTTCAGGCAATCAGTTGGAACAGTGAAGGGCCTGAATTATTTCCATAAAACTCTCAAATGACTAGGAAGGAACGACCAAAGACAGGTGGCTGTGGAGTTTTTGTCGCAGTATACATCACCGTTATTTTAGGACATGGCCGTAGGTAGCGGAGGGGCAAAGGGGTAGTTGCCCAACCCTCCCCCCCCCCACCCCCCACCCGCCCTCAACCAAAAAAACAGTCGAAAAAATTGTCTCTTTCTGAAGTGTTGGGCAGAAAACCTGCAACTTGTTGAAATTACCTTTGAAACAGGAGAGAAGGGGAAACAATATTCGAAGACAATACATCGTTTACACTTCCCTACAGTTTCTCAAGTACGAAACGTGATTAAATGTGCTTAACAAGGAAGCGTAGGAATTGGTATTTGCCCCAGACCTTTCATCCAGTGAGTTGAATTGTGGTGAAGTATCAGAAGTGAAAGTTGGTAAACATGCGGACCCGTAGGGAGGGGGGTGCGACGGGTGCGCTCGCATCCCCCGCCCTCCCTCAGGTTCGAGGGGTCTACTTTTTAGTTGCTCAAGAATTAAAACAAAGTGCATTTAGAGTATTGTTCTATTCTAATTCACTGATTGTGTAATAAAATTGATAATACTGCGAATAAGAACGCATAAGCCTGACTCACCCTTTCCACAAAACGTGTTTTAGCGTTGAGAGTAAACTATAAAAGAGGGGATTTGGTATATACCTACAAGGCATTTACCCCTTGCTAATACGTCACTTGCTCCTTCATTTTGTCCTTAAAGTGCCCATAACCTAAAAAATTTTATTTTTTTATCTGAAAGTACATATTAAGAGAGGAATTTCTGCGAAAAAATTTTGCGATTTGAACAAAACGTGATTTTTTTACGATTTTTTGAAGTCTACATTTCTGTGGCGGGCCCGTTCAGCTGACCATGACAACTGACCGGCTCATATGTGACGTAGCTTCAGGAACCTCACTTGTCGGATCGTACACAAACGAAAGGCAAACATTGAGATCTTCACCGAAATGTCGTCGATAGAAGACAGTCTTTCTGAAACAGAAAGCTCACAATTTGGCAGTGAGGACGAAAAAATCGAGATAGAAGGAACAGATGGAGCGAGCAATCGATTTGAAGATGATTCGCTCGAACCGTACGCGGACGAGCCTTTGGCGGACGAAGAATGGCTCGAAAACTACAGGCGAGAGCAGGCGGAAAACGCAGAATTGGAGAAAGAGCTGACGAAGCGTCTTAATAACAGCGTGCGTGTTGCTGACTGGTAAGTTGATTTTACATACAAGCACTTGCAGTTGCCTTGAATGTTTGTATGTCTAAGTCGATTACATTGTACTGTGGAAATCATCAGCATTTCGTGTAACTTTCTGAACGTTTTGTTTCAAACGTAGGTGTACTTGTGGAAAATGTGAGCGCGATTTGCTTACGAATATAAGCGAATGTTATTGTTGTAAAGAACTTGAAGGATGTGTCGAGTCCCTGACAAGTGAAATTGTCCTGGAAGATCTTGAGGAGGGCCAAGAGTTATGCTGTGTAACAGAACATCCCGGTTTCAGCCCAGTCTGCCTAGAAAAAATGGAGTCTGCGGTTGGCAGGTGGGAAATATCGAACAAAAGCAAGAGAATACTACAAGAAGACTGGATCAGAAGAAAGGTGAAACTGATTTCTCAAAAATAATTTTAACTTGATTGTATATTTATGAAGTATTTTTCAATTTGTTCAATATCAATAATAAAACAGGAACAGGCTGTTTTGTTCAAGTTTCAAAGTTTGGAAAATATTATTCACATTTGCCAATAGAACAACTTGTTCCTGATTTGGTTTGAGTATAACATACCCCTATACACAAGAGGTTTCTGAAAAATACCACCAATAATAAATTATTCGTCTTCTTTCTCTCTCATGAATTAGAAAGGGATCCTGCCAGTCTAGAACCCTTGATTTGGTTCTTTGTAAACTATATTCATATTGGGTTGTTATTTTATTGTCTTTTTTAGATATCTCAGATCGATTGCATACAGGGAATTTACCCGACTTGTTCATGGATACTTGGGAAAAAGAAGGATCCCTCTTCCTGCCTGTGCCTACACTGCGATTCGGAAAGCATTCCCCAGCAAAGAGGAGGAACCAATGACAGGATTTCAATTAGACGAAGAATAGATGACCAGATCCTTACTTCCTTTTGCAACAAAAAAAAACTTTTTTCATATAAAAATAACACTACCAATTTCTTGTGACTGTGATTAGTAGTGAACTTCTCTCCTTTTGAAATTTTATTCAACCATTTTGTGCTTTTTGTAATAAATATACAGTAGAACCCCGGTAACTCAAACTCTGATAAACTTTACACTAAACTTTGTTGTCCTTGATCAAAATTTACCCAATTGACCCCGATAACTCGAACCCCGGCTTCCTTTTCCCTTTAGAGTTCCAGTTACCAGGGTTCTACCTCCTACATAACTTATACTTGGCTGCTTGAGGGACAATAAACAAGAAAAAAATTGTTGTAAACAATTATACAGAGCAAATTTGACATCCATGTGATAAAATGACCTTTCTCCAAAAGAAACCATTTTTTTATAATTTTGTCAACGTGCCTTAGCAATAATTCAGACCTGGCTGTGTGGGTAAATTAAACAAAATAAATCACTGTGAGGTTAGGTATAACTGATTCAAATATTATATTAATTTGTTTTATTCAGGTATGAATATTAATATATCAAAATATTATTGAGTCAACTTCTAGTTGTTTTAGACACAATATTCAGTCACTGTTTTGAAATGCACCATTTTCATCGCAAAGAAACAATCAGTGACTTAATTTTGAAAGAATGCTATTAACTAGAATGGAATACAAACATTCCACCTCATTTATCTTATATTAATGTGCAAAATGTCATTAAAACCTAAGTAAAAGCACCAATATATGGCAAATGTAAAAAGGCTTCTAGATTTTTCTTAAGTCTCAAAATTTCATGTTGTAGACACTCATAGGTTTTCATTGTTTTCTTTCTTTTACATTGCAAGTCAATCCTTCCTATTTCTTGGACAATCAGTGATAGAATTATGGCCCCTCATAGGGTTCTTGCAGATAGAACATCGTGGCAGTGCTCTAGAAGGCTGTTGTCTTCTTTCCCTTGATGTCGGATCTCGTGCTGCAATAAAGAAATGAAGTTGCTGTCATAATTCAGAGGTCATTATTATTTCACGAGTTCCTGTCATCCCTAAAATGCCTCCTAGTAGTGCTTTGTCATCATTTGACTAAGAACTACTAAGATACTAGTTTAGACATGTTACAGGGCACAGAGATTGTTATAAGTTTTGGTGAGCCATCTCACCTCGGCTCGGAATAGTGAAGCCTGGAAAATTAACAGTAAACAAACCTGGTGCCGTGGGAGGTACATCCTTTGCAAACATTCTCATCCTCTCTGTCCGCTTCCTAATGGCCTCTTCCCTGGGTTGTTTCTCAAGCATGGTATTCATTGGATCTGGAACCATGTTCTTCAACTCAATGCATGCATCCTGCAGCTGTTGTTTGCTCAATGTCATAAAAAACTGGAAGAGTTCTCCCACATAGTCTAGACAGTAAATAAGACAAAAACACATGTTTCCAGAGTGTATATTAAAAAATTACTAAAAAACTTCAATAGCAATAAATTAAATATAAAATCTATCTAACATTAAAATTTTACTCTATTTTTTAGACAAAACTGAGGGCTGAAGGGCCGCAAAAAATTTTTTTGAGACTATATAAGGTTTAGTTATAATCTGTAAAAATTCTTATTATTTTTACCTCCTGTCATTTGTTTCCTTGTCTTCATCCTCTGTTTCTGTATCCCCTCCGCTTTCACTAAAGAACTCTGCATCACTGGAAAAGTCAGGTTCTTCCTCTATCATTTCAGTGTCATCCTCTTCTTCAATATCTTTTTCTTCACTGATACATGTATCTTGGTTGCTAGTGTCACAAGACTCCTTACTCTTTACATTTTCTTCTAACCCATTGTTTGCAGCCTCCTGAAGTTTTCGAGTCAACAACTCAACTAATAAAAAAAGTGTGGATGTCAATAATAATAATTATAAAAATAAAATTCCCTCAGCAAAGAATAGGTTTGAGGAACAAAAACCTCAAAATTAAATCTCTAAGATTATGTGATCATACAAATAACACATACATGTAAATAGGGCATCACATGGCTGAAGCTTACCTTTATGCTTTAACTGCCTTTTTTTGTCTTTTGATGTCTTCAGGGATTGTCGCACTGCACTAAGCTGGCCTTTTAAAAGTTCCATTTCATGGCTGAGGATACTACATCTCTGATCTGCCAGTGTCTGTGTTGATTTATCCTGCATTATAAAATTAAAAAAACTATGGTTTATCTTTTAAAATAAATACCAAGAATATCATCCTGTAAGAAAGAAATGAACACTATTATTATTATTATTATCATTATTATTATTATCATTATTACTATCATCATCATCAACATCTAATCATTATTATTATTATGTTTATAATTACAAAACTGGATACATACCACTTGTGTAAAAGGTTCGCTCTCTTCTGCATCTTGGACATAACAAAAGTCTTCGTTTATCTACAAAAAAAAACAAAACCAAATTGGTCACTTCCATCATGATCTGGTAGCATAATGAAATGGAAAGTTACATGACTGTAAATGAATATTTCTTTGCAGTAAGGAATGTACCATGTTCGTGCTACATGTAGCTTCAGGCTCCAATCCAGATTCCTCTTGAAAGCCACCATTACATGTCCCATGTTGGCCCTGTGAAAACCAATGACAATAATTTTTTAAAGTTTCACATCAGACATCAATCACTCATCTTTTTTGCCGCTATACTAATCTTGCATCATTCACCCCAGTGTTTACCAAAGGATATGAACCTCTGATCACAGGATTTTCTTTGGTAAGCGTTGCTTTGGATTTCAGTCGTACTACTACTAGTAATGTCCTAATCAGGAATATCAATAACAAGTTATTAATTGACAAGGAATTAGTCATGACCATCCATTGCACTCAAACTATAAAAGATTACACAGCATCTAACCTCCTCCGATTGACTACTTGTAGAGGGGTTCATCTGGATATCTTGTGAGTTTTCAGCTTGTACGGTTTGTGCCTGCAAATATTCAATAGTACACAACATAAGAGCTTACACAAGCACACCCAAGTATACCCTGCAGTTGAAATTCTTACCGCCTGAATGCCTGTGGAAGGATAAACAATGTTTGTCGCTTCTGGTTCTTGCAGTGTTTTGAGGCGAGCCTTCGCAGATCTAGCAATCTGTGAAAAACAGCAAAACAATTGTGTTTTCTTTAACTTTCATGGTACGGGGACCAATTATTAATCACAGAAAGAAAAATCACATGAAATGTCTCGAGCAGGTGTGACAATACTTTCTTACCATTCGCGCTTCCCTTCTCTTTTTAGATGGCGGCTCGTCATCTTCTCCTTTCCGTTTAGCGTGTATTGATGGGAAAACACAAACCCCAATTTCATCTTTCTTTAAATCCCGCTTTAAGTTGACTTCTTTGTTTAACGGCCTTTGAAAGTCGTCTGGAGCAAAGTGAACGGAACACAACGAGGAGGTCTTCCCCGGCACCCACATCTTCCTCCTCTCCAATACGAAGTCGACCCACTTCTTTCGCCTTTTCTTTTTAATCGGACACACGTCGCCGAAGAATGGAATTTTATGCATGGATATATTCCTAGCTGGGTCCTTTACGTTGCCACAACGCGCTGCAACGCATCTCTCAGGCATTATAAATCTCGGCTTGGGAAGAAGAGATGTAACAGGCCGAACTGATACAAGTTCCTGAAGCTACGTCATCATACGTCACGGATACTATCCGGCCGAGAGGAGACTAATACGAATGGTGGACCAAAATGGCGGCAAATTTCGAAGACTTTAAAAAATCATAAAAAAATCATGTTTTGTTCAAATCGCAAAATTCTTTCGCAGAAGTTCTTCTTTCAACGTGTACTTTCAGTTAAGAAAAGAAAATTTTTTAGGTTATGGGCACTTTAAGTCTGTTTTGGAGGATTCGTGGTGTGGATTTAGCAAATATTTTTCTCATTGAGAGGTCATGTGGTCTTGTACTGCACAGTGATTTCCTGTAGTTTCCTATCTTTGCTCTATCATAAATGGACCTCTGATCGCTAGCTGTAGGTCAGGTAGGATTTTCCTTTCTAATATATTTTTAAAAGCGGCCCAACAACCTTCGCTGTTTGGTTCCATCCTTTTATGCAAAGTGTTGAATCTGAATTGTTATTTTAACAGTGTGACAGGGTATGTGATTCCCTGCTATAGTTTTGACGTGCTAGACTCTGCTTTTTTGCGTTGCTTGCAGGATTTTGATCTTCCTATCAAAACTACCCCACTCTGGTAGTGTTGCATGCATCAGTCAACCCCAAGCCCTTTCAGTCATGTAAGTCACAATAACGCGAATCTTAAGACTGGAGCCCGATCATGTTATTATTCCTCCATTTGTAGTTATTGCCGTGACAGTTGCTACCCAGGGAGAAACGCTACTTTTAACTTTGTTTTAGTTTTGTGGTGAGAGCGGTTGAACAGTTTCTGACTGGACGCATTTATCGGGCCTTTTCAGCCATTGGGAATTGTTCTCGTTTTCGAATTGCCTGTTAAACAGCCAATTACAAGGGTGGATCTCGGATCCACTAGTGCTTGAAGGAGATGAAGATATGCATTGTTCGTTTTTAGAGTAGTCTTTTGTCTTTGAGCAATGAGTTTAAAATATCTGCCGTTTTCTGTGGCAAAAAGTAATACTCGGGGCACAAGAGATGCTTTCTTCACTGGATCTTATGAACATTCACCGTCTAACAGATAATGATAAACCTAGTTCCCCCCCCCTCCCTTACAGACTTGCCCCTTCTGTCTAGTTTGGTCCGCCTCTTCCTTGCATCGCACCGTCCCGTAAAAAAACCTGGCTACAGTCATGACATGACTGAACAGAATTCAACGTACAGCGACGCCGATCGTGCTAATTCAGGGTGTAAATCTGACCAGACTTTGAGTGACTATTACAAAACTGCAAATTTCAACATCAGGGTACCAAAATCTATGTAGTGAACAAGTTGAACCTCAAGAGACAAATGGCCTGATTATGTTACATGACGTTAGAGTACTAAAGGCAGCGGCAACCGAAATAGCACCCATTTTCCAAGTTATCTAAATAACATCTTTTCATATTGGTGCAGTCCCTCAAACCTGGCGTTCAACAAATAAAGCAGCATTTCACAAGAAAGTCGATCTACTTGTTAATCCTGCAAATTATCTACCTGTATCACTCACTTCTGTTTGCTTTAAGTCCTAGAAAACACTCATCGTCAAGCGCATTATCTCATGCAGGGCTGTGAGACCCATGATATCTTGGTCGAATTCTCTCCTAACATTGTTTAATTCAGAAAAGGTCGATCATGTGAGACGCAGCTGATTTCAAATGTTGATGAGATCGATAAATGGAGGGATGATCGTCAGAATGTAGATGTACTAATTATAGATTTCCGTAAGTTAAAGCTTTTGATACCGTATATGAACCAGCAACTTCATCTGGCCAAGCTCTTTTCACTACGGTGTAGCCGGAACTTTAGGTCATTCAGATACGAGAGTGGCTTGTACCCAAAGTGTCATACCTGAAGGCGTGGCCTCAGCATGCTGCGAAGTTAGGTATTGGGTCCCCCGGGGTAATATCTTGGTTCCCCTACTAGCTAATTGTCTTCTATACTCTACAGAATTGGTGACTGTGCGGAAGATGAACGCAGCTAACAAAGGAATCTTTGTCTCCTTTGTGAATCAAGAGAGAATCTAGCTCGTTCTCTCTTGTATGAACTTATGAAAAAGTATGATGTAAACAACAAAAACACCCTGATAGCGATAGGACTTGAGTCAGTAGACAATCAACCCCTTTTGGGTATCGAATTACAGTCTCATCCGAGTTGGGGATATACCGGTAATATCGATAAAATAACCGCGGTGAGTAGGGTAAGTCGCCTTTTTTAGTTTCTCATGAAGGAATTTTTCGTAATATACAATTTATAATCTGATGTCCGGAGCCGCTTATAGTTCGTCCACGCTTGGAATATGCGTAGGAAGCCCATCTATAGTTAAAGATATAAAAACCCGAAGAAAATATCCAAAGACATTCAGCTCGCTTTGTCAAAAGCTATTATACAAGTGAAGCTCGTTTACCGTATTCCTTAATTATGAATTGGCCATCAATAGAGGCCAGAAAAGAGCAGTGGCGGATTTAAATAGGATCTGGAGGGCCAGGGGCCCCACATTAGTTTTTAATTCAAGTTTCATCGACATAAAGACTGTTAGAGAGTGTACACTGCACTTTTTAATACAAAGGTCTTCAAGAGATGATAAACATTCTAGGACTTTCTAGAAAGTTATCGAAAATGTTCCGTTTCTCACAAAGAATTGAGAGCTTAATGCACTGGAGGATTGCGAGATTTAGGATTCCTTAAAAGCTCATGATTTCTGGCCCTGTTCAGCTGTTCGTCCTACTCCTCTCTTCAGCAGAGAATATGAAGATGTCTATTTGAGTGGAAGTTAAGAATAACAAGAAAAAAAGCTGGAGTTATTAATGGGATAAACAATAGTAAATAATGGTGTGACTCCTGAGTTTCGCTTCTATAGCATTTTGAGTTTAAAGGGTCTTTGAAGGAACGGTTAGATTGTTTTCGGCTGTCCCTGTTTATGGGTTCGTGAATAAGAACCTCAATGAGACAATTGGTCTAACTCTCCATAAATGAGCATGACCCCTCCTGGCATGACCCCGCCCTCGGAATATCATGATTACTTGTTACGGTGACGGAAGGGAGTGAATGATACTGCACCCCAAGGAAAGTACTCCGAAGCCATGTGTAAAAGGAATTGAAAATGCAGCTTGACAGCAGTCTAACGAGTAAGGGGTGTAATGGACTATCTAAATAATTTCACGGTTTGGCAGAAATCGCACTATTACACTTACAAGACAAAACAAAGGAACGATACTCATCTACCGAACCCTAAACTAGAAAAAAACACATTTAGATTTTCAGGTGCGGTTGTTTTTAATAATTTACCCACATAAATAAAAGAAACCACGTCGCTTTCTCCATTTTTAAGAACTTTCTTAGATTTCATTTTAGCCATTAGTTTTTCTTATTAATATTTAAATAAATACTTAGGTAATTTCGATAGCTCTCTTTTTTGTCTTAGTCTTAAACAAATTGTGATTTTCATGAAGATATGTGATTTCCCTTTTATTCACTTTTTAAAATCCTTTCACTTCATTTTAAAGTAATTTTGAATTTTTGAATTTTTATCGTGTAGTCGTAACAGTCCGCAGGACGCCTTTTGATACCAGCCAATGGCTGATAGGGCCACTCTTCCTAAACAAAGTTGACTTGACTTGACTTGAATTCAATGGAACCTCGATATAACGAGCCTCTATAAACGTTTTAATCTGTGTATTGTACGGTAAGTTGATCGGAACATTGATCCAGTGTGAGTAATGCACAAGAATAGCTAGCCAGAAAATCCCTCATTGCAATTTCTACATATCTAAATCTGCATGCATCTACGAATACTTGACAAAGGTTACCCATTGCGCCGAAAACAACCAAATAAATAAATTAATTAGTTAATGACTTAATTATGAAAATTAACTATCGTCCCTAACAGTACGCTTGAAAATTTAATAGCCTAAAGTCTCTATCCTCTTAATGTCTGGCGGAAGAGCTTTACAATCGGCATTGATTGTTCTCGGAAACAAACTTTTCGCATATAGATGTTGCCCTTGGAACCTGGATTTAAAGTACTTAAGAACCTGTAAGTAAAAAGTGAGATGGGAGTGGTAGAAAAGCACTGCCTTTCAATGGAAGAAGAGCTCAAATCGCAGGCACTTATACCACTGGTCAGGAGCTGCCAGTAGTGGATCCAGATCTTTTTAAAGTAAGTGAGGGGCCTGCTCATCCAGTCCTGGAGATAAGAGGGAGACCCGGCCTCGCAAATTATTTTTCTCATTTTCTGCACAATCTCATCCCTTCTGGCCGTCCCTTGGTCGTCTTCTGAGGTGGAAAGACTGGGGACGATGTGGTGACGCAATCATTCCATATATGGAAATTTAATGGCTGACAGCAACTACCGGCTACTTTTCTCTTTCTCCGCCACGTGAATTCATCTCGAGAAAGCTGCTCGGAGATTTTGCCTTATCTTGAGTGATTTACTCACTCCAGGGCTTGGTTAAAGTGGATCTTTAGAAATAACCATGTCTGTCGTTGGGTTTGACGTCGGAAATGAGATCTGCTACGTCGCCGTTGCTCGCGGCGGAGGCATCGAGACGATTGTTAACGAGTACAGTGACAGGAAAACGCCGTGAGTTTCACTTAAGCTTAAGTTCAAGCTTATATATTGCATAGTTTTAGCCTTATATGTTTTCTTTATTGCCCCTGGCTAAAATGGCTATTAATGCTTTTGTGTTTTTGTCAAAACTCAGAGCAAGCAATTTCAAAATACGAAGCAATTAGCCTCTGCTTTGGGTATAAAACTGCTACAAATCAATTTAACCTAAGCTTATAAAACAATCTGCACAGGGCTTTTCCAATTAATCTGTCTCAATTTGTAATGTCTCTCACGGTAGGACCGTTGTGTCGTTTGGAGATAGAACCAGGAGTATGGGAGTCGATGCCAAAAATCAGGTAATCGGTTTTTGTTGTGGCTGTTCTCGTGCATTTCTCCGTGAGTTATTACAACATTACAAGTAGTGATGTACATCATGCATATGTGCACGCAAACCAAATATTATAAGCTCAAAGTAAATCTTTTTTTTTTTTTTCACTTTTAGATGACTTTTAACTTAAAAAATACTGTGGGCCAATTCAAGCGACTTATTGGAAGAAAATTTAGCGATCCAGTGGTTGCGGAAGAGAAGAGAAGACAAAATTGTCAGTTGGTTGAAAGGCCTGGGGATAGCATTGGTTTAAAGGTAAGCTTAACTACGAAGAAGCTGAGTTACTCTAAACTTTATTTATGTGTGGTTAAATCTGAATTGGCAGTATGGTACTCCATAACGTTGTGGACGCAGAGGGTAACAAGTGTCTATACTTTTGGTTTGAGTAAGGAGTGTGAAATAAGTTTTAATGCCTAGCTGGATGAAGTGTCCGTCCAAGAATTTACTTTATTCTCTGCATGGGTTTACTAAAGTGTATGCCTGATGAGTGCAATCAATAAAGTTGATAATCAACATTAAACACTTGCTAACTATCGATAAAGTAGATCAACAATAAACTGAAAATTGATAGGGGAAATACGTGTACAGCGTGCAAAGAAAGTGGTGTCTGATAGCCCAGGGCTAGAGGGTTTTGCTGTTGGGCTTGTGAATGCTGTTTTTAACTTGCCCGACAGGCAAGGGATGTTTTTTGAGAAATTCGAATAACAGAAGAACTGTGAAATCAATTCTGCTAGTCAAAAAGATTTTGGGGCTAGTTGAAATAACGTCTTGGCTAGTAAATGCTAGCTTCAGCTTGCCCAAATGGCAAGCTGTGAAAACGATTTTCTTTGCATCCTGATGTAGTTGTACTAAAATTTCAAATGTGTATAAGGCTAGGTATTTAGCTGAGTTAGGCGTAGTCAACAAGTCCTTCAAGATTGGAAGCTGAAACACTACTATTAGCATTTGCATAATAAAGAAGAACTGCTTGGAGCTTGGAGCCAGGGGGAGAACCAACAACAAGTTTAACCTAAAAATTAGTAACGATAAGATAGAATGGAAAATACGATCATATGTTGCATTAATTGGTCACTACAAATTGAATTCTTGGCATCCAAATGTTCATTGGCTTTTGCTCACCAAAATGATACCTAGCTGCTATGTATGTACATACATACATCTGTATTTTATTGTCTTGTCACCACAGGGCTTTTCAGAGTCAATGTTGCAATAATAATTTAGAAGACACACACATCATAGAGAAGGCTAAAGACATGTACATGTATACTTAACACAGTGAAATACATTTTTGGACTCGTATCAGCATTTTTTTAAAGTGATGTTCATTGTTTTTGTTATCTGTAGACCTCTTTACATATGCATTACCTCTCTGCCTTGCCTGTGAGCATGCCCCCCAGGGTGCTCTGACTGTGGGGTGCAAATGGAGGGAGAGCCAAGGCTCCCCGGATATCTTGCTCCCAGGGTAATGTTACTTGTAGCATTACAAGTCAAATATAAGTAGGCCCACATTCCTGTAGGTTGGTAAGAAATATGGGCCATTGTGGATCAACTTTGCTTCTGTTTTGTAGGTCCGTTATTTGGAAAATGAAGAAGTATTCTCTCCAGAACAGGTTATGGCCATGATCCTGACAAAACTTAAAGTGATATCTGAAACTGAACTGTCCACAAAAGTTACAGACTGTGTAGTATCTGTAAGTACTAATACTATTGTTCTTTTAGTCAAGTGATATCAAAAGTTGGAAGTCAACAGGGCATTCAAGCTTTTAAAATGTGACATCTGAGGTCTTTTTATGGCAAGAAGCTGTAAAGAAAAAGACATGATTATACATAAAGTTTTGTTATTGTAGTTTGTAAATTGATGAGTGTAGTATTGTTTATGGGTTGTTTAGCATAAGATCATAGTTTGCCCCAAGTGCTTCTTCTTTAATGTTGGGGAGCCAAAAATTCAGCTGAAACTGATGGTATTACCCCCCAATTCCTTCCTCTCTCCAGGTCTGAGGTACATGTATCAGTTGTTATGAAGCATTGTTTGTTTGTAGGTTCCCTGCTTCTATACTGACAGACAAAGAAGAGCTATGTTGGATGCAGTGTCCATGGCCGGAATGAACTGCCTTAGACTTATGAATGATACTACAGCAGGTACAGTTCTTACACCTGTAGACCACTTTATATCAGTGTGTAAGGCTGAAGAGACTGGATCACACCCTATGCCTACATGTACAGTACATGTATTATCTGCTGCACTTATAAAATATGCTTAACCCATTCGCCCCTGAGCCACTTGTAACCGCCCAAGTGAATCCACGTCCTTTCTACCGCTTGTGACATCATCAGTTTTAATGGTCAAGGATAGCTTTGTCTGCTAATTTGTGCAGAGTGACGAGATCTTTCAAACCAGGGTTGTCAGAAAGTTTTGAAGTAGACGGCTGAGTTGTCAAAGTACCGGCCAGTCCAGGGATATTTTATTTTAAAAACACCATCCATAAAGAAATGCCAAGCAGAGTAGCCGGTCGATACTAACCAAGTAGGTGCCGATTTTCGCCGGCAGCCGGCTCCTTTGACAACCCTGTCAAACCATACCAAAATGAGCACAATTCAGTCAAGGACACCGTAGAAAAAGGCCAAAAACCATGTAACATTGACCTGAAAATTTGCATGAAAATCTTGTTCCACTACCCATCTACCTTTTCTTTCATCTAATCCAAAGATCCTAAAAGCTTTCCTAAAAACTTTTCCCACCAAAATGAAGCCTACTAAATGCCCAGCAAGAGAAAAAAAATGAGGCAAGTAAAGCAAAAAAAGAGCAGAGAAGAGAAAGCGAAAAGAAAAAATCTCGAAATTCTGCTTTCTGCGCATGCCCAAACTTCAGAAGCTAATATTTTGCATCTGGATCAGCAGGCTGCGAACTGTACAACCTGTAAACGGCTTTGTGGTAGGTTTTAGCTCTTTATAGCACGACAGTGACCAGAAAACCACTCGACAAGCTTCAAAACGTGTTTTTTGGCAAAATCTCCAGGGGCAACATGCAACAAAAAAGGTGACATGCTTGGCTGTTTTTATTTTTTTTTAAGTTGCCTTGGCTTATGGTATTTACAAACAAGACCTTCCAACTGAAAAACCAAGGAATGTGGTGTTTGTTGATATGGGTCATTCTTCATTACAAGTTTCGGCCTGTGCATTCTTAAAGGGAACTCTCAAGGTATGTACATTGTACATTGTCATGTACTTGTATGATGTAATTTGAGACTGCTGAGAGAAAACAAACCTGATTTCAACAGTTTTTAGTGAATTATAATTTTGTAATAACATGTGAAGTGTCCTTAAAGGGACTGGTTCACGATAATGCGCATGTGTGAGTTCTGACAGTAGCTGATTGTTTTTCAACCAATCGGAAGCGAGTTAGATGCACGCAAGTAAATTTACAAAATTCAACTTAATTGTTCGCGACGCGAGAGTATTTCCAGGCATTTGGTTTGATTTTATTTATTCCCATAATTCAAGTTTATTCTTTGCTACTCCTCAGATATATGTTGCAGCCGATAAGAATAAGATTTACAGCACTGTCCTGCTTTGAAACAAACATTTACCAACGTGTATTTTTACGGGGTTGTACCCACGCTGACAAAACAGTCACCGATGGACAAACAAAATTTGTAAACAAACATCTTATTACTGTTCTCTCAGTTCGCCTTCTATAAACCCAGAAACACCTACAAATAGCACCTGACCGGTGACAAAAACACACAACGTATGAGTATAAAGATTATCCTTAATTGAGCATAAATTTCAATTGCTTATCAGCAAATGAACAACTTCATTCGCGTTGCATTGGGTCAGTGTTCCGCAAAACAAATGTTATCGAGTAGCACACATAAAGAAACTAGATTATAAACAGAATATTCAGGCAATAATTTATTTTAAAAACATCAATTCTTAAACATGTACGATTGTAAAGCAAAGATACAAGGAACATTTCAAGTGTACCAGATCGCTGAACATCGCGCGGCCTGTTGTGGTATAACTACAGGTCGGAGTCAAAAATCAAGTCAAAGTTGAACGAACTCATGCCTTTAACCACTTTCCAAGTGTCGTGTATTCTTTTCGTATGCCACACACTACTCCTAGAACCATACTAGATCGATAGGCTAAGCTTCTCTATCTCCAGAGACTCTTGAGAACGTCCTGTTGCCGGACGGCCACGATGCTCTTCTGAACCTCCATGATCAAAACATTATTTTTTGCATCGTCTTAAAACGTAACCAGTCAAACAACACAACCACACGTTAATCACCACTACCGAAGTATAACTGGACCAGCCAAAGCGACGGATGTCCGAATAAAACAAAGGATTTTCAATGATTGTACCAGTAATGGCGACTTCGAATTTAGTGTTGACCCGACAAATTTATTCTGAAGAGACAAACGGCGCGCATGTGCATTATCATGAACCAGTCCCTTTAATAATGAACATCACTTGCCAAAATTGGTAAACAGATCAATATTCTTTATTCTAAGCTATTTTGTTGAGTAAGTTTATCCTTTCCAATACTCACAGCTTATTATAACTCCATGTAGGTTCTTGCCACTGTAGCCGATCCAAACTTAGGAGGCAGGAATTTTGATGAAGTGTTGAGAGATCATTTTATGGAAGAATTTAAAGTAGGTTACTCCTTTTGCTCAATGTCTTTTATCAACTTTACAGCTAGTGTTTGATGCACACATTTACATGAAACATAAGTTGTTCATATGCTTCTTTGGATAGAGTTTCTTTATTACACTAAGAAAATCTGTTTAGGTCGTCAACACAGTTATCTTCACCATGTGTGGCTGATTAGCAAGATCCTATTGCATGTCATGCTTTTCACTTAACAACCTTACGTTACTTTTTCCGTGATTAGAAAAAGTACAAGTTGGATGTTTCAACAAATGCGAAAGCTAATATTCGCCTCCTCCGAGAATGTGAGAAGTTAAAAAAGCTGATGAGTGCCAACTCAGAGGATATACCCATGAATGTTGAGTGTCTGATGGAAGATACGGATGTTACAGGGAGATTGAAAAGGTATAGCCTCAGCTTAAGCACTCTGTGCTTATAAGGCCACCATTATAAAAACCAAAAAATTATCCCTATAGGTTTCCATGATATACATTAAGTATGCTAAATTTTAGGCCTTTATAAGAGTCTTATTATTTTAACCATGTTAATGAGAGAGTTAGACTAAGGGTGAAATTGACTTCATTAATAACTTTTCTCGCAAGTTTAAAATTAAAATGTGTGAATGGGGCCTCTGAGTATACTGCATGGAATTGTTAGATCCTATACATTCAAATTCCCACTCTGCAAACTAATTTGCAGCATTCACACACACAACACACAACAAATATAAATCTGGCCCACATTGTTCAAAAGTTGGATAATGTTATCCATCGGATAAATCTCTATAAATCTCTTCTCTGCTGGATAGTGATTTATCTGGGTGGATAGCGCTTTCCATCTTTTGAACAATAATCACTTTCTCTCAGTCCAACTTTCTCATTGCCATGAGACTGGACGTGTTGAACTTATGTCATGAATAAAAAAGACAAAAATGATTTCTTGAAAAATGTTATTAGAAGCAATTCACATAACACTCACTGGATGATAGAAGTAAAATTTGCTGAACACATGACAAAATTCAGCACTTTATTTTTTCTAAAATTTGGGCGCATTTTCTAAGTTTTCTTTAAAGTGTAATTTAAAATGTATATAACGCCTCTATGAAACATATTTCCTTTAAAAAATGTTATTCGTCTGACCAAAATGTATCTGAAAGTACTTTGCTGCCATTTTAAATTCATTTAAAACTGGACATGTGCTCTGCTGGCGGTGGAAAAAGTTAGGTCAAAGTCCTCAAAGGCAAAATTCTTAATTTAAAACTTTTCAGGATGTATTTGAACTTAACCATTCCAATTTTTGTTTTTAAATGGTGCGTTAATTTTTTAACCTTGTACCATGAAAGTATGGTCTTAAAAGCCACTGCAAGGTGATTGTGTGGCAGCCATTTTGTTAAAAATGAATTCTTTACTAAGGCATCAAATCATTTTCTTATACTGTCCCCTAAGAACTACCAAATATATGCACAGCACACAGATTCTGATTGGCCAATCGTTCCCTTAGTAGCCTGTGAATACAGCCGTCTCTCCTTGCTCCTTGCCGCTAGGGATGTTATGCAGAAACAATTTTTGCGTCTCAGCGGCAGAAATTCCTTACAGATAAGTTAAAATCTGTCCGAACTTTGTTGAGGAGCTCTGTTTGGTCAATGTAGTACATTTATTATTTTAGCTATTGTATACAAATGACAGACAAAAGCCAAGGGCAACAAAGGTCAAATGTAAATGCACTGAATCTGCCACAAAACAGTCAACATTTGTGGAATATATTCTTCTTTACAAGAAGCATTTGAGTCTTGCTGGAGCTTGTTTGCAGAAGGACACAAAACGTTACCATAATTGACCATGAGAAACATAAAATCCAACAAATTTACATTTGAAACCCCATGACTACCAGATTAATTATGTAAACATTGATTTATGTCACCAGTATGGAACTTCTGTTACTGAGGCACAGACATCTCTTTTGCGAGACACAGCTGTATTTGCAGGTTATTCCTGAAGCCCTTTGAAATAATAAGGAACAAAAAAAAATTCTCCTGGGAAGGCGACAAAAGTCATGGCCAGTTCTTCTGATGTGTGACTGTTTTTGTTTAAGAGCTGATTTTGAAGAAATGATTTCAAGTTCTCTTCAGCGACTGGAAGCAACGCTAAAATCATTGCTGGAAAAATCAGGTTTGTATGCTATTGTATTGTTCATATCGCAGAAGTGGCTGTTGTTATTGGGTTTGACTGAACATAATTATTTTCATAACATATAAAAATACTTCCTGGTGTTACTCTCAACAGGACTAAAGCTTGCTGATATAGAGGCAGTTGAAATAGTGGGAGGCTCTACACGCATTCCTGCTGTCAAAAATATTATAAGGAAAGCTTTTGAGAAAGAGGTCAGCACAACTCTGAATGCAGATGAGGCTGTGGCTAGAGGTTGTGCCCTGCAAAGTGCAATGCTCTCACCTACTTTCAGAGTACGGGAATTTGCTGTCAATGATGTGTCACCATATCCTATTGTTCTCAACTGGAAATCACACAATGCTGAGGATGAAGGGTATGAACTTAATCAATTTTATTTTTATTTACTGTCTAAAATTTTAACACCTTGATACGTAAGTGATTTTACAGGTGGCCCAAGCTCAAAATATGACCATCAGCACTGTTGCCTAACATTCAAAATATAAAGATTTGTATGGGAGAAAAACAATTGTTTCTGTTGCCTACGAATGTAAAAGGATTTAAATGAAAATCGGCTAACCTTGCGTAAGTTGTGTGTTTGTTCTTTCCTGTGTGGTTTCCAAGCTGATTTATGGCCATTTGATGGGTGTTATTGGAATCGGTTTGCTCTCTAAGCAATAGATTCCCAAGGTTGGGCACTGGAGCAAAGCAATGGATCAGATCTGCTAAAGGAAAACACGGCACTTACACTTATCTGATTCTTGTGGGATGTAAAAGAACCGGCGCCACTGATTGAAAAGAGTAGGGGCGTAGACCCCGGTGTTGTGGTCAACCTTCTCACATCACATCATTCACATCATGTGCTGGGTGGGTACAGTAAGCTCACGAATGGACTGAGAGTGGCTGCCAGTGGCGCCTTTGTATGCTGACGTCCAAGCTTACTGTTCACATGTTAAAAAATGTATTGTAAGAGGGCATGTCTGTTGTCCTATCATCCACGACTCTTCATTCATTAATAGGTTTTTGCCCATACAAATCCTTATATTTCAAATGTTATGCAACAATGCTGATGCTCGCCAATGCTCATATTTCAAGCTTTGGCTACCCGTGGTGATTTATGTTAAGGTGTCGATACAAATGTCTGTAAATTCACCGGTTATGAATAATCCAAATCCTATGCCCTCACTGACATTTGGCTAGTATTTTCAAATCAAGTAAGTATAAAAGGTGTGCATGATGACACCATTTTAGTTTAAATATTCCAAACAATTTACCAAAGGTATAGTAGTGTTATGAGTACATGTACCTTTAGGTTATGATTTGATATGCCTGTTTTAGTGTAATAACTGATGTAGCTCTGTTTGTGATAGTAACTGCTGTTTTGACAACTTGTGTTGAAGCCGTAATCATTGTTATTTTTAAACGATCATTTTGACTTTCACAATAATGTGCTGGATGTCAAAACAAATGTAACTGTCACCAATCTTCCTTATAAGGACTGTTAGCAAACCATCAACCTGTTTTAAAAAATGGTTGTAATTTGTTTACTTAATATTACGCCTTTCCTGAGTGTATAACTGTGAACAAAGGCTTAGGTTATCAAACTATAATGATCTTCTTTAATTTTCAACCTTAAACTTGATCTTACAGTCTCTCTTCCCCTGACTCATCTTGTTTGCTCACTGACATGAAATGCTAGACATTTCTTAGAACAACTTTCAATGCTGTTGTTTAATCTTATTGTTTATTGCCTCAGGGAGATGGAGGTTTTTGCTGTTAACCACCCTTTCCCTTTCTCAAAGATGCTGACTTTTTATCGCAAAGAACCATTCAACTTAGAAGCAAACTATGATAAAAATGTTGATCTTCCTCTTAAAGATGGATTTATAGGTAAGCCCCTTGAATAAATCCTTAAAAATAAGGCTGGTGTTTCACTAGCAACAGAGACGGTATTGGTGTCTTAACCAGAAGCATAGCTTTACAATCTAGCTAAGACAGTGTTGTGATTTCAATTTCTACTCCATCACTAACCATCTAGTGAACACTAGGTTATTGGAGAAGCAGAGGAAGTAAACCAATTACCAAGCTTGAGAATGAGCACTGTTATTGGTTTATCTTTCCGCATCTTCTTCCAACTCCATGGTTCACACAGGCCATGAAAAGTCCTTGAAAAAGCATCATGTTCTTGAAAAGTCCTTGAAAATTGAAAAATTGATGGATATCCTTGAAAAGTCCTTGAATTCTCCACAGAAGTCCTTGATTATTTTTGAAAGCTCCTTGAATAAAAATAACCTTCGTTAAAAAAAAAGCATGTTTTGCACAAAGGAATGATTGAAAGCAATGCAGAGCAATACATAAATTTTCCTTGGTGATCAAGAGAGTGTTTTCTTATGATTTCGGTGTTCCTGGCATAGTTCATTTTCCGTTATTTGAAGCACCCTTTTAGCCTTGCCTTAATGAAGGAAGGTATTGCAATAAGTGAACACCCTCCACCTGCGCATTTTAAAGGTCTTTAGTTCATGTTGTTGGGGAAAAGAAGTCCTTGAAAAAATGAATTTAGTCCTTGAAAAGTCCTTGATTTTTTTCCCAAAAAATTCTGTATGAACCATGCAACTCTGACGATCTGGTTTTCACTAGATTGCAAGTGATGGTGTCTGAAGCAGAGCCAAAATAAAATGGAAACGTTCAGATTCATCCAACTCTGCTTATGGCTCCAGTTTTTTAAGTTCACCAGGTCATGTGCACTGTATTGCACTCTATCAACTCCACATACAACTGTAGGACTCTGACTGTGTTGCCGGTGACTACCAGAATTTAGTGCCGGGGAATCTGGTTGAACTGTCACGCTTGCATCAAAGTCTGAGGCTTTTTTCTGTCAGGGTGTTTTTCCATCAAGGATGTGGTGCCTAGCAAGGATGGAGAATCATCAAAGATCAAATTGAAAGTTCGTTTAGACATCCATGGTGTTTTGAATGTTGTTAATGCAAGTTTGGTGGAGAAAATTGCATCCATTCCTGAACCTGAAACTGAGAAGATGGAAGTTGAAGGACAGGAGGACAAATCAAAAGAAACATCCGGCGATGATGCCAGCAAGGTACAAAATTAGACAAAAGAAAATACAAGTCATGCTTTAATTGCTTCTTTCTTTTCTGAAAAATGTTTGCCATGTATACATTACTTTGCACAAAACAAACAAAAATGGAAAAAATCAATCTTTCTATTAACAGCAATTTACTAAAAGAGAAAAAAGTAAAGAAGAGCGGAAAAAGTTAACATTAATTCTGTGCATTGTAATGCCATTATCAAGACTATATACTTGTTAAGTAACAAATGATGCAAATACTTTACACTTTATTCACACTTTGTTTTAAAGAGTTGTGATTCAGGAATAATTAGCATACTTTAATACAAAGGAAAATTCTATTAGCAAACAGTCTTTAGCCCAAACAGAGTCAGTTTGCATGTTTAGGGATGGTTTTAAAGTACGAATTACAAGCATCTCTTTTGATTAGGTAGTCAAATTAATTGGAAAGAAGATGAAACTGCTAAGAAGGCACTTGGGTGTTGTGGCAATAATACTGAAAAAAAAGGGGCATGTACATCTATAAATTTATGCCAGAATTGTATATTGTATTGTGCTGTTATGGTATATTTTATTTTGCACTCATACACCACAACATTTTTTTATTGTTTTTATTGTAAATTTATGCCAGAATTGTATATTGTATTGTGCTGTTGTGGTATATTTTATTTTGCACTCATACACCACAACATTTTTTTATTGTTTTTATTGTAAATTTATGCCAGAATTGTATATTGTATTGTGCTGTTGTGGTATATTTTATTTTGTACTCATACACCACAACATTTTTTTATTGTTTTTATTGTAAATTTATGCCAGAATTGTATATTGTATTGTGCTGTTGTGGTATATTTTATTTTGTACTCATACACCACAACATTTTTTTATTGTTTTTATTGTAAATTTATGCCAGAATTGTATATTGTATTGTGCTGTTGTGGTATATTTTATTTTGTACTCATACACCACAACATTTTTTTATTGTTTTTATTGTAAATTTATGCCAGAATTGTATATTGTATTGTGCTGTTGTGGTATATTTTATTTTGTACTCATACACCACAACATTTTTTTATTGTTTTTATTGTAAATTTATGCCAGAATAGTATATTGTATTGTGCTGTTGTGGTATATTTTATTTTGTACTCATACACCACAACATTTTTTTATTGTTTTTATTGTAAATTTATGCCAGAATAGTATATTGTATTGTGCTGTTGTGGTATATTTTATTTTGTACTCATACACCACAACATTTTTTTATTGTTTTTATTGTAAATTTATGCCAGAATTGTATATTGTATTGTGCTGTTGTGGTATATTTTATTTTGTACTCATACACCACAACATTTTTTTATTGTTTTTATTGTAAATTTATGCCAGAATAGTATATTGTATTGTGCTGTTGTGGTATATTTTATTTTGTACTCATACACCACAACATTTTTTTTTATTGTTTTTATTGTAAATTTATGCCAGAATAGTATATTGTATTGTGCTGTTGTGGTATATTTTATTTTGTACTCATACACCACAACATTTTTTTATTGTTTTTTTATTGTAAATTTATGCCAGAATAGTATATTGTATTGTGCTGTTGTGGTATATTTTATTTTGTACTCATACACCACAACATTTTTTTATTGTTTTTATTGTAAATTTATGCCAGAATTGTATATTGTATTGTGCTGTTGTGGTATATTTTATTTTGCACTCATACACCACAACATTTTTTTATTGTTTTTATTGTAAATTTATGCCAGAATTGTATATTGTATTGTGCTGTTGTGGTATATTTTATTTTGTACTCATACACCACAACATCTTTTTATTGTTTTTATTGTAAATTTATGCCAGAATTGTATATTGTATTGTGCTGTTGTGGTATATTTTATTTTGTACTCATACACCACAACATTTTTTTATTGTTTTTATTGTAAATTTATGCCAGAATTGTATATTGTATTGTGCTGTTGTGGTATATTTTATTTTGTACTCATACACCACAACATTTTTTTATTGTTTTTATTGTAAATTTATGCCAGAATTGTATATTGTATTGTGCTGTTGTGGTATATTTTATTTTGTACTCATACACCACAACATTTTTTTATTGTTTTTATTGTAAATTTATGCCAGAATTGTATATTGTATTGTGCTGTTGTGGTATATTTTATTTTGTACTCATACACCACAACATCTTTTTATTGTTTGCTTATTGATTAACTATTTGTTTTTGTTTTTGGTACAGGATGACGCAGAAGCCCAAGGATCTAGTGGGTCACAGGAAAAAGAGAACAGCGAAGAACAAATGGAGACATCAACTGAGGTTTGTCTACAACTTATGAATTTAAAATTTCCAAGAACTACTACAATGCAACAGGAGGGTGGAATACAAGTGTGAATTTTAACAATAAAGACTATTACTTAAGTGACTCGGTGTTGAGTCTCTGAACCTTGAGCACAAATGTGTTCTCCCAAATAAAATTAGTGACACTATTTTGGACTTGTTTTAACTTGAGTAACTCTTTATGTGTCACAAGTGTTTCATGAAAATCAGTGTTAGAATATTATTGCTTTTTAAAGTTAATGATGCAGTAGTTGTTAGAAATAACGTGTTGTGCTGCACCTTTTCTTAATACATTGTATCCTTATTTTTATGGTAGACTTCGGAAACAACAGAGCAGACAGATAGTGGTAAGGACAAAGAGGAAAGTGTAGAAAATGACAAAGATTCCAAAGTTAAGAAGGATAATGGTGCACCACCCAAGAAAAAGAAACAGCAAGTAAAAACAATTGATTTGAGAGTGGAGTCATCAGTTCCTGCACTGAAACAGTCTGAGTTACAAGAAGCTATTGAGAAAGAGGTTTGTTCTTTAAGGTTGATTACTGTGCCGTGCACTTAATTCTAGCCACATGACATGCATCAGTAAGTCACAGGTCATGCTTACAAAGGCAAAAGCAGTAATATTTGTTTGATTTCAAGGTTTATGTAGCCCCAGTTGGGTTAGTCTCTAGTTAATGGGACCATCATTTTTTTATCATCACACTGATTTAACAGGATGTCTTGGAACGGTAAAAAATAATGGCTTTGCTTTTGTTAATGTACAGATAACATAAGAAAATAGATATTGCTGAATAATTATTATTCACCGAATTGGAGGTGGCTAGTGTAAAATAGCCAACTGTTTCCCTCCAGCGAGTTTGGATTCATAACTGGGCCATGTAGGCTACAAAGAAATGTACAAGTTTGCCAGTAACTATGTTACGCCTATGAAGTCAGTTTTTATTACCTTTTAAAGGCGGTGAATAAAACTAGCAGTATCAACTGTTAAGTTTCTTTGTAAGATGAAACGTGTTGGATGAGTATGCAGGAATGAAGAATTCATCCCAGAACTGATGCTCATCCTCATGTCCATAGACTGGTGAATTAAACAGCCTTCCCAATGGTAACTGAAAATGTTAGCATTACAAGCCTGCAAAAGGGCTGTTGTGTTTGGGATTGTTAAGCTGCTCACTTCTTCTTATAAACAAAAAGAGAGCCTGCTTGTAGTCTCAACCATAGCATGGAAGTGGAATCAGTAGAGTCCACTCAAGTGTTTTAAGTTAAGACACTTGCAGCATACGGTACAAGTAAAGCCATTTGCGTTCAGGTTTTATTTGAATATTAATGGCCAGGAAACAAAGAGTAGCCAGTCGCACGATTGTACACTGGCGTAATATAAAATATTTCCTGGCTGTTAACTTTTTGACTCGCATTGTGAAAACACCGTTTTTTCGTAACTCGTCTGTTATAGAACCAAATGATTATCCAGGATCGAAAAGAAAGAGAGAAAGGAATTGCCAAGAATGCAGTGGAAGCCTATGTGTACGACATGAGAGGAAAACTGTTCTCAGAGTATGAGAAATTTATCACTGAGGAGGTATCATATTAGTTTGACTTTCGTTTGTTTATCTATGCCATTGAATTAGAAATTCAAGGTAGCAGATTGGAAGTCATGCGGCTAATGGTCTATAGATATGAGTTGTTTCTTGGCGGTGGTAACGTTTTTTATGTTCTATGTCGTTTCTTATTTCTTTACACGTATTCATCTTATTTACTCATTCCTTTTGTGTCCACTGTTCAGGCAAGAACAAAATTTGAACAGACTCTTGAAGAAACTGAGAACTGGCTGTATGAAGATGGAGAAGACCAGTCCAAAAAGGTTTATCAAGACAAACTTGATGAATTGAAGGTAAATCTCTTCTCCAGGAAATACTGAAAAAATGGGCGGGGATAGTGGAACAGTTTCTGTGGTCCCAGAGGTAAACTCGTTGAGTAAGGAAGAGAAAGAATGACAGTTGATCCTTACCCCTTTGCTATGGAGTTAGGAGATCTCATAGTAAATCCTGTAAGAAACAAAAAGTAGACAAGCTGTTAGCAGGGTTGTCATATCTAAGAAACAAACGCTAGTGCTTGCCCTATATTAATCTCCTTACTTTCATGGTATTTATGATTGCAATTTGTGGATAAAGGCCACATGTTGGGGCGAAAATGTCTGAATTTTCTTCTCAGCCCCACTGATCTTGCTTCACCCCACCCTGTCACTCTTCCCATGGATTCCTTTTGAGTATAGGGTTTTCTCTACCCTCTTACTACTCCAAATCTTTACTACTCTTTAAGTGTAAGTCTTGGTGTATAATACTGTAAGGTTAAGCTCCCATTATTTGTTTAACTTATTTAGAAAGTTGGAGACCCTGTAGTGACTAGGTACCAGGAGTCCTTCACAAGACCTACAGCTTTTGAGGAAATGGGAAAGAGCTTGCAACAGATAAGAAAAGTTCTGGAGCTCTGTGCACAGAAGGTGAGTATGTGAGTACGATTAAAAAATTGCTAGTGAAATTGATCAATACTTTGAAGAAATTAAGGTTTGATAACTTTATTTATATAATGCTAGGTTTAATGAGCGTCTGAAAAAATTTAAAGTTCGTATAGGTAATAGTATGATTAGTAGTGATATTTGACATAAATACCACGAGTGATATTTCAAAATTGTTGTAAATTTGAGACAATTTTGAAATATTACGAGTGCTCTTTATGCCAAATATCACGTACAAATCATGCTATCTTTTGTTTATACTACTACCCACAAAACGTTTGTAATTTTCACATGTAGGTATTTCAAGTTAAGCTGAAATACCACTGCTCTAAACCAATCAAATTGCAGAAATTTCTAATGTAGAAGTTTAACATATGGAAACGAGACTGGAGTTGAGCTTGTTTTCATTTCGTCAGTTATGAAAATCATGTAAATGATGTTGTTCTTATACTCACTGGTATTTTTAGAGCATGCCGTAAAATTTCGAAAATAAGCCCCGGGGCTTATATTTTTCAAAGACCCTTTTTGAGGGGCATAGTATATGTTCGGAGGGGCTTATATTCGGAGGGAAATTTGCGTTTCAAAATCGATTGGGCTAGCCTTATAGGTGGAAGGAAATTTACCGTTTTTGCTTTGTTTTACTTTGTATTTGAGGGCAATTTTCCAAGTACAAGTCCCCGGGGGACTTACGTTTGGAGGGGCAATTTAACGGAGGGTTTTTTGCGTTACCGGTTGGGGGTCTTATATTTGGAGGGGCTTATTTTCGGAATTTTACGGTAATTTCCATAAGAAAACAAAATGGTTCTGTATCAAAACAAGGCCAACCCGGCCGCCTCAAATTCCCTTGGCTTGTGTATTAAGCCCACAGCTGTAATAGGTCTATTGTCCTCTTTTAGTGTGTGTTGTTTTTATTTACAGTTGGGTTTTATTTTTGATGCTTGACTGATACAGCAAATCTTAATAATAATACTTTTTGATATTTTAGGACGAGAAGTATGATCATATTGAAGCAGAAGAGATCAAAAAAGTGGAGAAAGCTGTTGCCGAGAAAGAACAGTGGCTCACTAAAAAATGGAATGCACAGAGCAAGCTGGCTGATCATCAAGATCCTGCAGTATTAACCTCGTTTATTAATTCCGAGAAAAAGGTAATTTGCTACCGCCTCTTTACATTGCCTTAAGTTATAAAACGCCGATAATTTCTGATGCTTTTGAATCAGAGTGTATGGGGGTCGAAAATTGTGTCTCGTTAGAAGTACCTGGAAAATGACATACTTTCTGATAATCCAAACACTTAAGCATTGTTTTGAACAGACGTGGTACTGTAGCTCGCTCGCACGCCTCACAGCTGCACTTTTAACCCAGTTTACTGACTGCAGGGAGCTTGCTGAAGCAACCACCACGACTAAGGAAGTGGAGACATCAATCAGAAACTGATTTTCTTTTTTGCCGTCGTGCCAAACTTTATCGCGTTTTGATTCAATCTCGTTCAATTTGCCAAATGAAGCCTACAATGTGTGTACAAGTGGACAGTTGTTGTTTTACTCTTAACAGTTCTTGTTGCCTTCTTTTTCAGGGTTGCATAAGCTCCCTATTGTGTGCTTAGCGGCGCGAGCCCCTCAAATCAGCGACGTCAGAAAAAAAAAGACTTTTAAAATAGCATTGATAATTTCGCGTAAATTGAAAGTTAGTTAACGACGGTTAAGCGATGTGTTGTGTTGTTTTTGTAGTTGTTAGAAGATACCTGCTACACAATATTAAACAAACCGAAACCAAAACCAAAGGCGGAACCTCCACCAAAGGAAGAAGAAAAACAGCAAGAAAACAAGGACGACGAGAAAAGCGAAGAGAAGATGGATGAAGACAGCGAGCAGGCTACAGACAAGCAAGCTGAACAGGAAAAACAAGCTAGCCCCGGAGAGGAGGGAAAGAAAGTCGACCCCGACATGGACATTGATTGATTGATTGATTATCGCACATTAAGTAATCAGTGGAGAAAAACACTGTAGCCATTATATTAGTGGACTTACACTTGTTTAAATGAAATGATTTAGTTACGCTAGCTTGAGGAGGAGCTAATAGCAAATTTTCTTCAGAGTTAAGTATGTTTTAAGATCTGAAGCACTAAAGGAAGTTTTAAAAATTCACAATGCAAACATATAAAAAACTTGAAAATGTCCTCGAGGTTTGAACTGACAACTTTATCACGAAAGGCAGCTGTGGGCTTTAGGTTGCATTTTAATGAAAAGTTTGGTTTGCTGGGTGGAGAGCATAAGAGCAGCGCAATGAGAGATGATTTTACTCCAAGAAAGTAGATTTAGAATAGGAGTACAAGACTGGACGAGGAATCTTTATGAACCTGTCTGTAAACTTATTAAACTTTGTCAGCCATTAAAAGAATGGATTTTTTTTTTATCATTATAGGCCATGGACTCGTTGTCAAAAGGTCTCTTTACTAAGAGAGAGAAGCAATAAAATTAGTGAAAAATTCGTCCATGTCTTCTATATATATAGGGCTGCAAGATATATTTTTGCACTATACGATACTGGTTTGCGATACAAGGGCTGTACGATACTATGCAAGATACCATACATTACCGTGCAGGACTACAGTCTTGGACAGAATATAATGGAGCCACAAACCCAAATCCCCTTCCATTGCTTGCGCTTAAGACTGTCTAGCTGACAGTTTGTTCTAACTTAGAACAAACGCCAATGAATCGTAGCCAACAGTTACCAGCGCCGTACAAACGACTTATTGGCGAGATCAAGCAAAACTAACTACGAGAGAACGACTGGAGAGCTGACAATTTGACTAACAATAGACGACTGTTTAACTGTGACAATAGACGGATCGAAACGCACCAATTACTGATTACGAGTCTTCATAGACAATAACATCGTGGCTACCGCACAGGTTGTCGAAACGTCAGTCACTGTCAACAACAACAGTCCTATTCAGGACTACATTCACCTGGACGATCAAACTCAACCTACTTTTGAAATGACTCCTGGGTTCAAACCTTTCACAGTATTAGTAAAAATAGTAATGACGCATTCCTTTATTGGTCGCATTTGTTCGTATTTTGTCAACCATTTTAATAAGAAGATAAGCACGTGAAGCAGGGTTTCCTTTTAGCCTGAATTTCAGACGATTACTTCGAGTCGTTTTCTCCTGTCAGGGAGGTGGTAAAAACGACCGACGTCAGGCTACTTACAATGGCTAAAATGCAGAGGTTTAGTGAAGGGCCAATATTAAAAAGTGATTTCACAAAAATTTCGATATAGCCTATATCAACGCATACCACACTTTCACAAGCTATCAGACTTGCCAACTGAGAACAGACAACACATCAAAGTGCGTCCACGAATATCGAAACATCTTCTGCGTAAAAGGGAGATGTAGAGAGATTAAGAGTCACGTTTACGGCAAACGTAAATTTGTACCAGGTGACAAAGAATTCCCTTTAGTTGTGCTTAACTCTGTTCATTACTCCTACCCCCGAAATTCCTAGTTTTACGTTAGTTTGGTGTTAACCATTGTTTTGGACTGTTTTTAGCTGCACGTTTTTGATTTTGAGAAATTCTCAACTTTAATCTGACGTTTGCCGTTTTTCCGTAAACGTCACTTTAAATCTCTCTTAGATAGTATCTTACGTCAATATCGCGATATCTAGTTCAAATATAGATATTCGCTATCTTGTGAAGCAATAACGTGGTTCACCGATGCATCGTTGCAGCTTAAGTTGGCCTAATTAAAAAAAATGGACATCGTTTGTGCTGCTTTCCATTATATAATGCAGCGCGTTTAGAGTCGTCTTACTGCTGTTCATAGCGTTTTTACAAACCTGTGTGTTTTAACCTGATTTTCCCACACGATTCCCACAAACATCTCAGCAGAAAAGAAAACAGACCAGAATTTTTTTTTCGTAGAAGACGCTTATTTTTTTATCTCTCGTTTACGACCTTTTTTCGCTTCCGCTTTAGTGTAATGTTGCACGAACAAAGTGTCTGCGTACGGGTGAAAAACGTGCACTCGTGCCTTCTGGATTTGTTACATAACCGTTTCGATTTTGCTCAAACTTTGTCGGTTTCTGTTTAGCGAAACTCTATCTGAGCTTTTCCTTATCTTTTTATTATTTTCAATTAGCTGTACGGTTTTACTTTCGGTCAGTAGTTTGCTAAGATATAATTCTTCACCGTTTACAAGCAAAAATCTACGTAATTTCCGAAAAATTGACTGTTTGTAGTTGGAGAGACAGAGACTCGCAACCCCGACATGAAGATCGATTGACTGCACATTCAAAAATCAAAATGGGAAAACTCTGTTACCATTCTATTACTGGACATACAATTGTTTTAAAGCTTATAGCAAAGGATCTTTTAATTAGAAAAAGACAAAATATATATTAAAAAATCAAAAGTATATTTCTTGGGTCATTTTTCTGTTTTGCCCGTGTACTTTAAACTGACAAAAGCTATACATGGCCAAAGGCAGCCGTGGGCTTTAGTTTGCATTTTAATGAAAAGTTTGGTTTTCTAAGGGTTAGACATGAGTGGAATAAGAGCATGCGCTGTGAGAGAGGACTTAAGAAATTTCCTCCCGAGAGTCAAGTGGAACAGGAGTACAAGACTGGACAAAGAAACGTTTTGAACATGGTCTGTAAAGGAAAAAATATTGTCAGCAATTAAAAGAGTACTTTTATTTATTTATGGCTAGCCTGCCTAGCAAGCGTTCCCATTCATGGCGGACGGATAGCCACAAGAACAAAAAAAAACTGAAAGAGAGTTGTGGGTGGCTGCTTGCATTCCTTTTCTTCACCGGCCAACCTGGTCTCGGTTTATTGGAGTACATACAAATTCCTTAGTTGTGGAATAGCAGTTCATTAATTTCTGCATGGCTTATTTTCTCTAGACCACGCAAAGTCTACATGACCTTGAACCTCATCGACCCCGTAATCGGCATCGAGGCTCATATGGTGAATCCCGTTGCACTTCGTTGTACTTGAGGGCGAGGTTCCACTGATAACAATGGACAGATGCAACGTTACGACGCCGGGAAGCACAGTACTTTTGCTAATTAGTGTTCAAAGTGCAGAAAAAATACACCTGTTCATTCACTCAACGTATCTTTCGATCTCGCTGTTACCTTTTTCTACCTCTGCTTTGATCTGAAATGTTGCACGAACTGACGAATCGAAAATAAATGTACCTAACGACTGTGAACGTGCACTCACGTTTCTCGGGTATGTTATGTAACCGTTGACATTTTATACAAATTTGGCGGTTTCTGTTTTGCGAAACTCAATATCGGGTTTTCCTGATCTATTTATTATTTTCAATTAGCTACACGGTTTTTCGTTCGGTTAGCAGATTGCCAAGATGTAAATCTTCACCTAGAACAGCCAAAGTAATTTCCGAAAAAAATTATAGTCTATATCTTTAAGTCTCCGTTTAATGAACGAAGTGTTGCGTCCTCGACACGAAATGACCGGAGCACTTGTAGATGTTACAGCCTATGCATTTAGCTAATACCGTAAAATTCCGAAAATAATCCCCGGGGCTTATATTTTTCAAAGGCCCTTTTGAGGGTCTTATTTTTGGAGGGGCTTATATACGGGAAGTTTGCGTTTCAAAATCGGCTAAGCCCGGAGCCGATCAAATTTGATGGGCTCCTGGCTAAGCTTATACTTGGAGGGAGATTTGCGTCTCAAAATCGGTCAGGCTAACTTTTAGTTGAAAGGGAACTTATGTCAGTAATTTGTAGAAAGTTTTTACTGAAACACGCCCTGAGGACGTAGACCTTTCTGAAACGCAGCCCTTCAAGGACCGAGGAAATCAAAGCCAAGAGTGAAGAGGAACTACGTACACAGCAATAAGCTGTGACACTTTCTGATTGCAATCATTTCGCACACGTAATAGTTCTTTGGCAAATACCGTGAAAAATTACACGCTACTGTACCGTTTTTGCTCTGTTTTATTATTTTTTATTTAAGGGCAATTTTTAACGGAGGGTTTTTCGCGTTACTAGTTTAGGGGGCTTATATTTCGAGGGGCTTATACATGGAGGGGCTTATTCTCGGAATTTTACGGTATTGTCCTAACTTAACTTTGAGTGTTTTTTCCACCATGGGTTTAAAAGACTAAATACATCATACTCTCTATTGATCTAAAAGGACGTCATAATGGTTACATGAATAAATGTAAAACCAATTTTTTCATCCGTCTGTTTGTTCATCTGATAAAAGTTAAGGTTTCTTACTGATTAGCAAAAGGGCATTATATTAGACTTAAATTAACCCAACTCTGTACTTAGTTAACATCCGTTTCCCGAGTTTTTAAATTGATATTGAGTCAAAACGGCGGAATATTTAACGAGGTTACAACTCGATGATGTTTTCTTCTACTGATCACTTCGTTAGGGGTGTAACTACTTGATCTACGCTTTCTAAGTCTGTGAGCTTGAAGTCCTTGCCAGGCTGAAGGAGAAGCACGCCGGTAACAAGCTGTTTGCGATAAAGCCATTTTAAGCCCCGCTTTATAACGTGGTAACCGAAGAGTGCAAATGAATGGATTAATAGCACAGTTTGCTTGAACCAAAATGAATAGAAGTCTCATTACCCACCATTTCTCTCGGCAAATTGCACAGTAATCAAAAACCTGCATCATTATAAACCACGGCATTGTACAAGCCAAAAATGTTACCAGCATAACAGACAGTGTTAGTGTGACTTTTCTTTCTCGCTCACTTGCTTGCACGACGAAAACATCATCGGAGCTTACACTAAGTCTTTTCAGCTTTCGAGTTTGTTTTCGAAGAGATATAATTATACCTCCAAATAGAGCAGTGGTAACAATCAGGACCAGATCTACATGACCACAAAACAGTTCGTTTCTGTAACGTTCCAGCCATCTTCTTACAGCAAAGATGAGTGTTGTGCAATAGATGAAGACGAAAATCACGCTGGTATAAACTCTCTTCTTGGTTATTCTGTGAGCATACTTGATCGGTTGGGATACTGCAGTGTAACGGTCAAATGTGATCAACATCAGAAGCAAAATAGAGCAAAGGATGAGAAAGGCCGATGCACTCTGCATGTCCTTTCGATCAATCTGGGGCTTCTTTCCAAAAGCTATCGACCAGTTGTAATACACATCAGTTGGTTCCAAGGCACAGCCAACCAAGAAGTCTACTAGAGCCAAGCTGGCAACCAGAAGACTTGTGGGGGATGAACGGATGCATTTCTTTGGATCTTTGTAGAACAGATATAATACCAGCCCGTTTGAAAACGATGTAATTAACGCCAGCGGAATAGCCAGGACACTTCTTGTCAAGAAAACTTTAAAAATGATTTCACGCTGGCTGTTTCCTGTCGCTAAGAAGCTTGACGTTTGGGTGGCATTGTCTGGGATGGAAGCTGTGAAGTTAAGGTACATTTTTGTAAGTTCTTCTATTGACTCCTATTTATCTCAGTTTTCTGTTCGCTTCGTTGTGGCGAATTTAAAGTGTTACTTTAGTACCATTTTTCGCTCTCTTATAATGCCTCCTGAAGTTTGTTTTGCCGATTCGCTATCTAAATGTTTATCTATATTGTTATAATAAATAAAGTTAGAGGAAATTAGGATGCTACAGTGCACTTATATGACGGCAGGTGTATGGTTGAAAGTGTAGATTATTCCGGGGTTATTTACGAAAAAAGAAGACCCGATATTATCAAAGAGAAACTAAATTGGTCAAGCAAACAAATCTTCCGAGACTTGTTTTGCTTCTCTTGACAAGAAAAACAATCCCTTGCCATTTCTTGCTTAAATAGTTTTAAGATATGATGCGAGCTGTCAACTGAGTTGACAGATAGTCGTGAAAACTAGTCTCGTTTAATAGCAGCCGAAACCCGTGAGGCACGTAAAATGCCGCCTCGTTAGCAACATTTTGCAAATTGGAATGAAAGGAAAATGCAGATCAATTTCGATTCAATTATAGTATTTGTAATTATTTTTGCCAGGGGGAATGGTTTTTTATGCATTATATGTCTTCCACTAAAAGAGGATTCGAACATTTACATGAAATTTTTAAGTAGAGAAGTGTGATAGCTATGGAAAACAATCATGGTATTATTGACCTCTTTGTAGCCTGAAACAAAACAGGTTTGAGTGTTGAAAAAATAAGTATATCATGGATTTACAGACTGCCGACTCCTTTTTTCCTGTCTTTCATTCAATACTAATCAAACACATCTTCCTAACGTAAGCTATGATGACCTATGATCAATTATATTTCTCACATTGTACATTATAGAGTAGGTTGGCTGAAATTTTCCTTTTATTCAGCTTCAACCTGTCGTTTTGCAACAGTGACAGATGTATGTCATTTTTGAGCTAACTGCTTGCTTGTGAGGACTCTTTAGTTTTCCTTTGGGGTGACTATAATTTTTTTAAAAACGATTTTGAAGCGTAGCAATTTAGTGAAAAGCGCAGGCCTCCGCGTATTATTTATCACTAGGCCGGGCATAAACATCCTACCGCAGTCTATTCGTTGTGAGTAAGAAGACCTCCTTTAGTAGAAATGTTGAGCATGTTACAGGCATTTAAGAATTTTTGCACCAAATGGTTATCATCTTAAATTGAAAATTGTTGCTAATGAAAATGCATCGTCCCCGGAATTGATATAAAGATGGAAATAGTGATTATATTTAGAAAAACAGAAACGTAAAACATCCTTTCTTTTACCTTAGGCAGTTCTCGCAGACGAAAC
>CALNXK010000028.1:3660000-3672500 GCA_942486035.1 Porites lobata
ATATTAGTAGGATAAGGGAATATCTCAGCAAAGAATGTACTGAACACTGATACATACCTTTATTTCTAGCCGCATTGGCCAGACCGCGGAGTGTGTGCTCCAGGTAACACGCACGAAATTTTCGAGCCGGGCCGCAAAATCTCACTATAACTATTGTGAAAATAACATCGATAATGACGAAATCTACCATTCAGTCTTTGAAAAAAGAAAACAATGACCCGAAGAGTCAACTGGCCAAGTTTAAAAAAATATTAACTTACAACTTTTCTCTCCATATATATCTTGTACCTATCATCATAACTATTTCATTTTTTTTCTTTTTGTCCTTTAATTAATTAGTTTTCCTTTTTTGATTGAATGAGGAACCACATTACTAATACGTTTCTCTCTGTTTTTGTAAAACTATTACTTTGTTAATCTCTTTTTCCAACTCTTTTTGAAATCTGTAATATTTAGAACTTGTGAGACTGACCTGCCTCGATTAGTTTGTAGCTACCTGCGGGTCAGTCAGATTGATTGTAAATAGTTTGTTATGTAATAAATAAACTTGAAACTTGCTATTGCATAGCCTGTTACTGTAAAATTCCGAAAATAAGCCCCGGGGCTTTATTTTTCAAAGGCCCTATTTGAGGGGCGTATTTTTGGAGGGGCCTATATTCGGAGGGGCTTATATACGGAGGGAAGTTTGGGTTTCAAAATCGGCTATGCTTATACTTGGAGGGAAATTTGCGTCTCAAAATCGATTGGGTTAGCCTCATTCTTGGAAGGAGATTTACGGTTTTTCTTTGTTTTACTTTGTATTCGAGGCGAATTTCCAAGTACAAGCTTGAGTTTGGGGGGCTTATATTTGAAGGGCTTATTTTCGGAATTTTACGGTATATGACTTACCGGCTTATCAAATTCAGGAACGTTTAAAGAGTCCAGAAGTTTGCTGCGCGCCTTGTATTCGAAGAAAGCAAATTTTTGTCATATTACTCCACTGCTAAGAGCCCTATACTGGTTACCAGTCGCGTATCGCATAGTTTTGAAAATTTTATTGTAAACTTTTAAGGCCATTCATGGACTCGCTCCGACTTACATTTCCGAACTTGTATCTATTTAACACACTGGGGTAGATTGTTTACGATCAAATGACGGCATACTTCTGAACATACTAACTTGTAAGTCATTTACCACGCTGGGTTATCGATCTTTTTCTATGGCTGCCCCAAAATCATGGAACGATCTTCCCCTTTTTATTAGAATTACATGACCTCAGTAAATGGTTTTAAAAAGGCACTAAAAACACATTTATTTCGGAAGGCGTTTCGTAGCTTATTTATTATTATTATTATTATTATTATTTTATAAATTATTAACGAAGATTTGTAATAGGATTTTGAGAATAATTAGTCATTGTTTTTAAAATCTTTAGAATTAGGAGATGTACTAGAAATGTTTATTATTATTATTATTATTATTATTATATAAATGCAGATTTTTTTAACAGGATGATCAAGAAGGATTTATGTAACGTGCAGGTGAAAATTATTGTGGATTGATATTTGCGCAATACAAATTAATAAATAACATCATTATTTTTATTGTCATAATTAACATTATTATTATTTATTATCATCATTATTACTTATTATTAACATTATTACTATTTATTATCATCATTATTACTCATTATTATTATTATTACTATTATTATTATTATATTGACGGGACGTGCGTTATCAGGTGTAGCATAAACTATTTTGCCGGACAGAGACAAAATAATTACCCGTTTCCCAAATGATAAACGCCGTCCCAGTCTGACGTGGTCCGAATAAATGTCTTTTTTTTTCTGCTTGTAAAGCATGCGTTCTCCTTTACGAAATATGATGAGGCTATCAGGTGGTTGCAATGCTTTTCTTGGCTGTTTTTAATAAGAAAGTTGACAAATACAGTAGCGGACGCATGAACATAATGCATAATTACGTTATTTTTCAAACAATGTAATACAGTTGAAAAATATTTCTGCAATGATCATTCTGTTAGTATGAGTATCTGCTTTTGTATCTCTATAAAAAAATGTATCATTGCGTACCCAACACCTCCACAGTAAGCTATTAAAGTAATCATATTTTCAAAAATGTGAATCTTCTTCTCCTTCATTCCTATTGCTTCGTTTTTCTGGTAAAAAAGACCTGGCTTGCCTTCCAGTCAATTTACATTGTTCACAAACAGGCATCAAGTGTTGGCGACGAGGCAAGGCTAATTCTTCGCGAAGTTTCTTGTCAGAACTACCACAATAACAACAGACATTTGAGGAGTCCAAATAACTGCAGTAAAAAGCTACCTCAACTGGATCTTCACAAGAATGAAATAACCTCATAGAGATTCGTTCTCCAAGTGGATGTATCGGTGGTAACAAAGGTGATCCACAAGAAAACACATTGTTGGTTGTGACCTCCTCGAGAAGATCTCTTTCCCGGGTGGAGAGTTGTTTCTGAGCGTAAATACAACGAGGTTTACAACAACGAAAGCAATTAACCACGCCACGGACTCTATCACCTGTAAAGGGGGCAAATTTAACTTGGCTTGGCTTAAACGACGTAAAGACAAATTCTGCGTTTGATATTGGACTGGATGCGTTGGTGCAAGAGAGGCAAATTGCCATATCCATCATTTAACTGCTTGTCTTAATCACTGCTGAAAAAAGTTGTAGAGTGAAATATACTTACAAATCTATGCTTTGACGTCATTTGGGTGTGTCCTGTAATTGTGAAGTCTTGCAATGGGTGTGTCTCAGCGTTATTAAGAACAAGCCCCAGTGACAAGGAATCAGACTCAGAAGAGTGCATGCACGTACGTTGGAAACTGACGCTACTTTGTTTGCCATTACCTCGGGCGTGAATACAAGAGCCCTCAGGCTAAATATGAATAACTTACCGAATCAAAGTATGTCTAGTTCAACAATGAGCTGTTGAGTGCGCGGCGCTTCAATAAAGGTGTTAGGGAGTGGGCGTATGTGGTAAAAGGCGTGGTACCAGCAGATCCAACTTATATGGCTTCTGATTAAGCAATTTTTTTCGAAATCACAATTTTGGAAACCGGACACTCACTCACCCCTCCCCTAACCCAACATTAATAATAATAACTCCTCACTTCATAATAAGGTAAAATCTTGGGTTAGAGGAGGGGTAGGTGAGGCGGATAGTTTGAATCTAATACTGATTCATAATATTTGATGAATGACCAACCATTTGTTTAACAGTTAACATACGAAGTTACGTGCATGAGCAAACAAAGAGAGAATAATTATGGTAGTTACGCCGTTTCTCCGAAAGTAACATGGACTAAAGAAAATAGTTATTGGGCGAGAAGAACTCATGACGAGGCTCCCGTTGTGCCATCATCGACGACACTAACGACAACAATTTTTTTTAATGATATGAATAGTCCGGTGTAAACAGCGTAGCCAGTCATTGTGCAACCAGAAGAAGTATCAAGCTTATGTTATGGTAAATAAATGACTCCTAGCAAACTTAGCATTAGTAAATTGTATTTAAACTAGTGTTTCTCGGCAACACGCAGACAATATTTGGACCCGAAAAAAATTCATAAGTTTTTACTTACATTTTGCCAAATGGTTTTGGGGTGCTCACAAGGTCGCCGCTCCTGAAAAGTATTAGCTAAAATATTTAGAAAGCCGTTTTTCGATAAAAGAACTGTGAATGAAAACAGAAATTAGCCACGAAAGCAAACCTTGCAGAACTTTAGCAAACGTTTACTGCAGAAACTCTTCTATTTGTTCAATTGTTCAACCGAACTGCAAACAGGAAAACTCATTTGAGTTTATTTTCAGCAGGTTCAAGCTGAAATGCAAAAACACACGACGAAATTCACACACGCAATAAGTGCAGTTTTCATTGTTGAAGTTATTTTAGATGCAAGCTAGAATGTGTTTTATATTAGCAGTGAATCAGTTTGTTTGTCATATGATTTTGTTCTTGATGTTTCTTACGCATGGCGATTTCGGCAAGCAGGTACCTTTCAGGGGCACCCAACGAGGATATAGTTCAAAACCACTTAACATAGCATTGTTGAACGTATTTTAGTATTCAAACGGTAGATATAGGCATATTTTTATTCCCTAAAAACTTTTCATCTGTTCGGATTTCGTAGCTGAAAGTCTAGTGATCCGAAAATTATAGGAATAAAAACTTACCTTCTCGAAAATTCCAGCCAGGAAAAGGCTCCAGAAAATTCTAGGTGGCCTTTTTTAGGGTCAAAATCCGTTAAAAATGGGTAATTATACCATTTTGTAGATGTTCGAAAATCCTAGGAGAGGCAGGCAAGCAAGAAATTTTACAACAAATGCTCCGAAAATTCTAGATCTCAAATCGTCTTCCGAACAGATATTTTCCCGAAAATTGCCGTTGGGTGCCCCTGACCTTTACCAAATTTTGGTAAATAATTAAGAGCAAGTTTTCTAAGAACGCAAGTAAACATAATTTATAAGCCTACTGACCATTCAATCTAGCAAACAAACAAACAAATTCTTACAGCCTGAGCCCCAGGGTGGGTTGGAATAGGCTTTGATGGGGCTGTTTTGGCTTTAATTGTGCTCAAATGGCTCAGGGAGAGGCAGAATCAAACTTTGCTCTGCAGGGCTGAGTTGGCACTCTGGGGCTGAAACAGTTCTTTGTAATTTTCATTGTATGAAAAGTTGGGTCGACCAGGGTAGCTTTGGGTAGGTGGGTAACTATTTTACCTGGGACAATTTTTCTCCATGCACATAAATGGCGCCTTACACTCAAACTAGCAGTGTAAATGTTACTCTTGGAATCTGCTTCTTATACAGATAACAAGCAAGCTTGATGCAACTAATTATTGTAAATAACTAAAGTATAGGATCATATCTCTTGAAACAGGTATAAGTTAGCATTATCATTTATAATGGTATTTTCTTACTTGATAGTCTCAGACGGCATAAGGACGCTCACTTAAACTTGAATTATCTGAAAAACAGGTTGGGTAATATATCCAGCTTTCTAATATCATGACTTTTTCCCACATAATTTATGTGTCTCTAACATCGTTTGTTTGCAATGCAAACTGACACCACCCTTCTTGAGCGGGAAAGTACTGCATTCTGTTCTTGTGTTTTGGAGGTTTTACGTCCTCTCCATAATAATTAGTGACAGTCAACCATGGCATTAAAAATACAAGTTCCTCCAACATCTCATCTGGTACAAGATTACACTGTGTAGCATCAAGTTGCCGTAACATGGGCATATCCTGGGGTATCTTTTTCAGAGGATTTCCACGCAAATCTTTCGCACCACAAATGTTCATATCAACCATGCGGTGACAATTTTTGACCACATGGTCTAGACCAGAATCATTTACTTCCCAGCACCAGGAGATATCAAGGCTTTCCAGATACCTACAACTTCAGATATAAAACAAACTTGCTGAAAAAGATGTAAATCTTCATAACACTGACCTTGTTGTATTAATTGAGCCCATAAGACCCCGGATTTTTGGTCAGGTACTGCTCTGACCACTCCATTTATTACTTTACAAATCACCCAAAACATTTTTGATACTGCTTATCCTTGCACATTAAGGGTTAAGGCTCTAAGAAAAGTAGTATAGCGTATTAATTGTATATTAATATTTGGCTTGTTGAGTATGATTCCAGTCAAGGACTTTAAACATATACATTTTAATATTCATAACATTTTGCATGTCTTTCTCTGTTCAGATCGATGATTGACGACTGCATATAGCTCCTATCTGACAATAATCTGCATTTTTCTACATGAAAAATGAATGTAAAGAACTTAGTTTAGGAAGACACTGAGACGGAGGTACAGTGGATCCTTGATTATATTGACTTAGTGAGATTAGAGTAAATTAATAGTCCAGAAAATAGAGTCTGCATGATTGAAAATTAGAATATTATTCATAACTATACTTTTGTCCATTGCAATGGAAGATTGTCCAACAAGTAAATATTGCCTAAAATTTTTTCATCTGTCATCTGTGGTTAAGAGAGTAACTCAGTTTCCAGTGTTCAGATAAATGTTGCGCACACGTGAACACTTCAAATAATTTGTTCTTCAGAAAGGAAAATAAATTCACTTCAAAGGCATATATTCCATAGCCTCCCCCGCAGATGCTAAGAATGTCTGCAGGGAGGTTATATATTTCAACACTTGAAAAGAAAATAATAATTATTAATCATGACCTCAGATCTTAATGACAATTTACCACACCTTCATGAAAAAGGAATTTATGCAGCCCAGAAAATTTAGGATTATTTTGGACAATCAGGAGGTTAGTTAATCAAGGTTGCACTGTAATAGGAATGCAAAATAGATATTTTTCGATTAAATAGGACCTTATAGTTGGCCCTAAGCTAGTATCAATGAACCCAAAATTATTAGCTTACATGAATACCTTTCTGCCAGGGCATGTAAAGCAGCATCATTAAGATTTGTGCATTCAGCCACAGTGATGTGTAGCAGCCCTGTGGGATTTCCTGTCCTTTCTGGATGCAATTGTACAAATAGTTCTTTCAGAGCTTCACCTGAGAATTCACTTCCCTTTTTCAGTCTAAGAGACACTAAGTTAACCATATTCTGTACATATAGTAAAGACTGGTCAGTCAGTGACTCACAAAATGACAAACCAAAAAATCTGTGACGGAATAAAACAAAACATATGTCATTAAAGTCGATCAACCCAATAAAAGAAAAGCATGCACTATTTGACTGCATGCAGTGTGCATGTTAGGGTATCTAAAGTAAATGATGTAAATACTTAGATGTATTATGGTGATTTTGTAAGAAGACTAAAAATAGACTTAAATTGTATGGGAATGAAAACCTTTTTAAACAAATGATCACCAATTAATTGTCTTGTCACCTTGTCTGTTTCAGTCTGAAGTAAGCTTTTTGACCTCTGACTTATCACCAGAAGACAATGTAACTGCATAGTTTGCATAGGCACATACTAATACACCTGTATATTTTGAGCTCACGTCCAGTGGCAGCTATGCAAAGTTGTTGGAACAAAAGAATGTGTTTACAGAAGAAAAAGGTTTAACTCTTACAGGGTTGGGCACCTTTAAATTTATGGTTAGGATATCAATAAGGCAGATGTGATGTTATGTGAAATCAGTCTGCGACTATGTCAAGGTTCAATATTATTTTATCCGTGGTTTATATTTCAAATGTGTTTTATTTTACCTACTTAGGTTATTTAAATGGATAATACTCAGTTTGAAACAAAGGAAAATAAAATTCAAATCAAGGACAAATTGAACCAAAATGGATGGGGCCACATTTTCACGACTGGATTGACTATAATGGGGTTGCATTTCAATCAATTTACTAGAATGGGGTCGTAAATTTTCGGATTTTTGGGGTAAGTAGGGATTCAAAATGGGAAGATTCTTGGTTAAAAAATCAGAAAGTTGGTAGGTAAGGTACATGCATAAATAGAAAGTGATTGCAAAAATTACATTTTCCAAAAAGTGACTAGGGTGGGGTCTATAACTGGCCAAAAAATAGACTATAATGGGGTAAGGGCTTTGAGAGGCCAGCCACACATACCCAGCAAACATAAACCCAAGTAGCCCCCCCCGGGTCAAAATTGAACCACCACAATAGTTATTAGTTATATCTGCCAACTCACATGCATGATGCAATAAAATAATATTTTACATTCATTCACTATTCTGCGCTACTGTTTCTGTAATTATTAACATGAAAAACAATCTTGCCAAGGCATGCTTGATCTCTGCAAGATGTCACAATACCTCACAAAAATTATACAGGTAGAAATGTGCTATGTCGACAAGGTCAGGGGTGCCAATGCTACCCTTGGCAACCTTTGGAAATCTTTGGTAACCTTTAGTACTGTTCATAGGTTGTGGGCATGTCTTTGGCACCATTTAGAATTCATCAGATTTTTATATAATTATCTCAAGGAATGTGGATGCCAAAATCACACATTTGACCACAGGGAAAGTACATGGACAGTTTCTAGCTGGTACTTGTACTGCGTATTTTGACATTCAAAAACTGTAAATACGATCCAAATATTTAAAGATATAATGCTGTAGATGAAGCAAACGGTAAATCCCGGGGGGGTACTCTATATGATGGCCTATAAGGGGAGACTCTGCCCAAAAGGGGTGTCTTTTTCGGGCTTCAGGTATATGAAAGGGTAGGGATTTAACTAGTGTAAGCATATAAAAGGGTAGGGAAATCTGTCATTTGGGTCCGTGAATTTTGCCCAAAAGGGCTTACAGATGAATTTTATGGCTTTATAAAGTCAAGAAAATGTTCTGATTTTGTGACTGATTCCTGTTTAAAAGACAGTGCATTTACTGCAGTTAAAAGGGATGCAAAAGTTGTAAACAAGGTATCTGAAAGGGGTACCAATTGTCAATAGAAGGTATACGAAAGAATCAGTTACACAAACAGGTTGTGAGGGATCCCTGTGATTTGACTTAAGAGAAGTTGGCATGTTTACAATATTATACTTAATAATATGGCCTCATACTTAAGACGTCGACATTTAGTAATCAGCTGAACTGTATCATCTGTCATGCTTTCTGCATCCAACCACAAATGCTCCAAACGGTCTTGGCAATTTTTAACTAAAACCGCTATGGCATCATGAGTAATCCACTGGATGCCATCAAAGTTTAATGAACAAAGTTGGTGACATCGTGTGGAAAGAAACTTTAGTCCGTAATCTGTGAGTTGAGTACAGTGCGAAGTATTTAACCTTTTTAAAGGTAAGCATTCCAAACATTCCAAACACTTATCAGTCACAGCACAACCTTCTAAGTTTATGTCACGTAAATATGGACAGAACGTGGCAAACTGATCAAGAGTATCTTTGGTGACTTGACCACAGAAAGATAATGACAAAGACTGCAGAAGAGGACATGACTGAGCTAAAATAACACAGCCATGCAAAGTCAGTTCAGTTCTTGGTTGAAGATACAGATGTTTAAGAAGAGGAAAGTTCGATCGAATTATCTCGCTAAGTTCCTCAAGTGAAGTTATCCAGCTATAAGTTTCCAAAAGCGACAAACTTTGCCGTAAAAGAGGGCATTTTGAATAACACAACCATTGCCTACAAACAGGAGCGACATGCTTGCACAGCTCCCTAAAAGTCAAAAAAGAAAATATTTTAAGAGCAAGCTCTTCTGGAAGATCGTCAAAAGAAGAACGCCCAGCTGTCAGTTCTGCAAGGTTTGTCTCCGGAACATCTTCCAGGAAAATTATTTCTTCTACGTCTTCATCGTCTAAATCTTTGTCAGGTTTGCACCCATTGAAAACTTCACTGTTTTCAACTTTTTTAATCAACGCTTCCAAGACTTCGCGGACTTCAGATCCCATGTTGACTCCATGTTTATGTTGGAAGAATTCAGTAGAATGACTATCGATCCACGGGGATGGGGTAGGGTGACTTTTTTGCCTCTGTACAGTAATTATGATATATGCATGCCGTATAAAAAGCTTTAAAAAACCCCAATAAATCAGAAAATAAAAAGAAAAAAATGATAATAATAATAATAATAGACGGCAAAATAACAGGCAAAAAGGAACTCTCATTGCCAGAAATAATTTTGTTTAAGTACTACCCCTCTCACCAGGTCAGTTGGGTAAGAACTATCGGAATCATATATGAAGTACCTACCATGAATTTAGGCACAACCGCTGGCCGGTCGAACAATAACCCACGTGAAAAAATGGCTTCTGCTTCTGGCCGTTCAGTCTTTTAGTGATGTTCGCTGTTGATCAAGATTAGGATGTCTAGAAAGAAAGATAAACGGCAGGTCGAGCATGAAGAATGCGTTGAGACACTCCCTAAAGTGAGAAAAAAGCAAATGATTGGTGAGAACTCGGGTGATGAAGCTGAGAAAACTTTAGAGAGACTTGTGTTCGGTGGTGAAACTGATGCCATCAGGGAACTAGAAAAGTTGGAAAACGAAGTTTCTGTGGACGATGATAGTGCAAGTGAGGAGGTATTAGTGTGCCCAATGAATCACTTAGTTTGTAAAATGTTGATTACGAAAATAATGTCTTTTAGTATGGCAGGGCTGTCATTAAGAGGCAGGGGCCAGGGATTTCCGATTCCCCGGCTACTATGAAGGGGGTCCCCGGCTACTTTCATAGGAAGATAGGAGAAAAATAGAACCAAAGGAAATCCCTAGCTGTTTAATCTCCCCCCCCCAACCCCTACTTGTTGTATTTACCCAGCAACTTGAAATCTTAGTGACAACCCTGAGTTATGTTAATTTATAGTGATGGAGAGTGGCTTTATTTCCCAGGCGGGTTGCACTCCCATATATGGGTTAGATAGGTACATGTATGTGCCGCCCTATAGGGTATTAGTGGTTTTTGAGGGTCTCGAACCTTAAATTAGGTATTATTTTTGCCCAAATTGGCATTGTGTCCCCTCTGGGATCCTTAGGGGGTGTTTACATGAGAAAACTCGCACCAGAGCGCATTTCGTAATGGCATGACTTTTTGATTTCATATCATGTTTACATGATGATGGACTATTTCATATCTTGGTTATTTGAAGGTGCATTCCATGTTGATAAAATGCACATGTGATTCAAAATCGCAAACATTATGCATGCACTACCCGTTCTAGTCCTCTGGCAGACCATTGCAAGATTTCGTACTGCAGTGAAATTCTCGCTCTGGTACAACAACCGGGGTGAACTCATGCAGGGGCGACTTGCGCCAGGATGGTATTTTGTGGTGGTATCATGTAAACAAATGCAGAGCCATGAAAGGGAACCAGAGTGAACTTGCACCAGCGTAAAAGTCGCCCCGGTGTCATGTAAACATCCCCTTAGATAGGGTCCCAAATTACATCAGCTAAAATTAATTTAAGTGCGTAAAAACCTGATAGATGAGAAACAATACATCAGTACATCAGACTGAATTAGTCTTAGACTATTAGGAAAGCAATTTAATATTCTTAGGTTTTGTTTTTCTCTTGGATAGGGTGTCATTTTGTAGGGCGTAAGTTCTTGTTTGCAATTAAGTTCTAAAGTGATGACATCATAAAAATTAATTTTTTGGGGGCCAAAAACTATCATTGTGGGGCAAATTGTCTCAGAGATACTAGTCTCGTTTTGCCCTGTTGACTCCATACAAATCTTTCTAAATTTGACTCAGTTCCACATGCTGTGAACTGAGTCAAATTTAGAAGGATTTATATGGAGTCATCAGGGCATAACTGGGCTAGTATTTCAAAGACAATGTGCCCTCAAATACTAAATTTTGGCAAGTAGGCTTGTTCTTTCATAAATTATACCCCAAAAAGTCCCACAAATTCAGTTTTTTATGACATCACACTTAAGCTTTAGGACTCTATTGCCTTGTCCTTAAATAGGGTCAGGGGTTAAGGAGGCTCGCACCAATTTTTCAAGGTCTCACTCCTTCGCATTTGATGCTCCCTAACTAATTTGGCTGTAATGCAGGTACAAAAAAGCCTTAAAGTGAAACAACATAACCCTAAATGATTTAACTAATAAACAATGACCTTTACAAAGCCAGGCACAAAGATTCACCATAAATTTAGTGTAGTTTAGGTAACTTAGAGATTTTCAATGGCTTTTAAATTGCACTAAAATGCTTAATAGCAATGATTAAAGTCTCAAAGAATTCCAATGACAAAAAAAATTATCAAGTAATTTTTTAACTGTGGCTTTAAAACCAAGATGACACCTTTTTGCGCTTACATGAGCAAATATATCTTATGAGTAAGAATAGCAAAATGTGTGATCGCAGAGAGCGATTGCTTGCCAATTTTACAAATGCAACTATTAAAAGAACTGAACCGCACCTTAAGTTAGATATTATATAAATATCGTAATTATTTGGCTATAAGCCAATCTTGGGTATAAGCCGAGACCCTAAACTTTAAACTCGTAGAATCATCATAACCGAGAACGAAAGATAAATCCAAAACACTTGCCTACAAGCCGAGAGCCATTCGTTACAAGACTTTTAACTACTGTAAAACTTCACAATTTCAAAAAGAAATGTGGCCTTCTCTAGGAAAACGTACAATTGGGTCTTTCCTCATGTCTTCAAACTCTTGACTATAAGGCGAGACCCCCTCTTTGGCTCAAATTTCACTGAACTTTAGCTTTAATTTGTGTAAAATTCGCTTGGCTCATAGCCGAATAAGTACAGTATAGATTGTACCAGCACTGTAAATCATCATTTTTGATGGTTAAAAAACAGAAAGTGAAAAAGGCGTTAATTGGGATGCAGAATTTTTAGAACATTTTATTTCAAAAACGCTCTCATGGACTTTTTTTCAAATCTTGTGAAGATAAAGACAAAGGTCTAGACTATTAGCAGACTATAGGTAGAGGATTTTAACAAATTATTGCTTGATTTTGAGAAAATTCCCAATTTGTAGATTCCATGTCATTATTCTGTCGTTTATTATGATTCCATTATTATTCTGTT
>CALNXK010000028.1:3682500-3712500 GCA_942486035.1 Porites lobata
TTTCATCAAGATAGAGTGCTGCTGACGGCCATAAACACTGGCACATTAAAGTGGTAACCATGACAACCCTTTAAGAGGGACCCTTTAAAGCATTCGCTGATAGGCCCTCTCTTAATAACATTAACAGTCAATTTTGCTGCCCTGTTTTTCGCCCACATGTAGATATGTAAGCAGTAGGGAGATATGTATTCGTACCAAAATTATTTGGCACGATCTTGCTTCCTTTCTTTCCACAGATAGATGGGCAGAACAACCCAAAACTTCAAAGTATTTTTCTTGAACGTTTTCCCATCCACACAGCTCACTTCACTGCTGACGGGGAACAAGTGATTTTAGCCTCGCAGAGACGATCGTTTTATGTCTATGACATGATCAAAGGAAGTGTAATTAAAATTCCTCGAATAAGAGGTATATTATTTTTGTTATGATATATATTATCAATAATAATTATTTTATTATTATTACTTATAACTATTTTAAAGCTCCACTTCATGATCATGATCATCGTGATCATCATCGTCATCATCACTCCACTTGCCTGTGCCTGTGTTCCAACAGGGTTCCCTATCTTTGGCTGCTGCTCTTGCATATTTGTCGCTGAAGTGCCACCCTGCTTTTCTTCTTTTTGCTTCTTTGCTCATCTCCAGGCCGGGCCTGCCTTTCTGTCTCTTTTTCCTCTGCTTGTCATCCCGCTAATGCCACTGTTCAGTTACTAGATGTATCAAAGAACATTTCAATCCTATCCTGTGAGCAGAGTCTCCCCTTACATTACTGACATTAAGGACAGACTCTGTCCGAGTGTGATCCAATCAAGTTTCATAAAGGTCTCCTTTCTATTACTCTACCTGATTTCCTTTGCCGCTCATGGCGCAGTAGCATCTGTTGTGTACCTTTGACTCTGTCAATCGCCACACTCCTTGTAGACTAAAAAAACAGCCAATATTCCACAATGCCACCACTGGTTTCTTCGTGAAGTGACGTCTTGAGAACAACTGCAGAAATTTCATACTGATGATGTAGCTCTACTCTGATCTGGGTAGTGCTTCTGATTGGCCGTGCTGAGAGGGAAATTTGCTTTAACCAATCAGAAGTTCTACGCAGATCTGAGTAGTGACACTTCACTTCACTGAACCCAACCCTAACCCTAATGCTGCTGATGATGATGATGATCGTCATAATTCCATTTTATGTTTCATACAACTTCAGGTAGAGAAGAAAAACATTTTGATAAGTTTGTTGTTTCCCCCGATGGCAAGCATCTCGTGTTTCTTGGCAGCAATGGGTATTTAATTCTTCTTTCAAGCAAGGTTAGTTGAAGATGCCGTCAAAACATGCTATTTTAATTAGTTTATTACTAGGTAATACTATCGTTCGCTGCAGCAGGTTAACAGCAACTCCTCTGTTTTTTAGTTACACGTTTCAGAAGATATTTAGTAGTAGTCAATCGTATATCTTGTCTTGTCTCTGTAGCCAACAAAAATACAAAAAATTGAAAACAAAAAGGCGATTGATATTTTTGTGCTATGGATGCTATGAATGTCGCTTGTTCCATCTCCCTCTTCTAGCGAAAGTCCTTAGACCGTCTGAGACGTTATGGGCAGGCGAATACGATGCACCAATTAATCACTATAAGTAAACCCCCTGTTCTGACTTCCTGTTCGTCTTAAGTTCTGTAGTCGGCCAACGTTACGCCATTCACCTTCGGTCTTATACCCGACATTGGACCTGTTTGTCCCCTTCTTTTTTCCCACTTAATTGTTCGTGGGTCATGATGTTCATTTTCTTGTAAACTAGAAGACGCGTTTTATCGTTTGTCGTATCAAGATACAAGAAATACAGCGAAGTTGTCACTTCTGTAAAAAGTTTATGATCATTGCTAGTCAAGCAGGCGAGTTCATCATCAGGATCAACTTGCCCACCTGCCATTTTCAAGATCCTTTCATAAATTCTTTATCGATCTTTATCGATCAAGTGATGAACGATGCTCCATCAAAACGGCTAGGCATCTTTATGTTCCAGGACTTCGTTCCTGTCAATAAAACGAAAGAACAAAAAATGCATATATGTTTAGCCATCTTTGTGACAATCTTTGTTAGTAACGTATAGTTTTTACTTTTGATTGCAATTTTGTAGTCTTTCCGCTGTACCATGGTGTTTCAAACCTGGGCTAACGTAAATGTTTATAATTGTTCTATTTGCTTCGTTTTGCAGACAAAACAGTGGGTTGATAATCTTAAGACGAATGGGTCAGTCGACGCGGTAGCATTCAACGCTGATGGGTCTCGCACGTTTACTGCCGAAGGTACAGCTCATGTACTTTTATCAGTTTGAATAAAAATCATTGGCCATCTTGGGCTAAGCAGGTTTTTTGTACTACGTATATTTAGTAGAAGGGTTGTCGGTGTATGTATTTTCCGTACCGACAGGCGACGGAGAGGTGTATGTGTGGAATATGAACACACGCAGTTGTGTGCACAAGTTTAGAGATAAAGGGTGTCTAAATTCCACTACTTCGGCGGCATCTGCAGATGGCCAGTATCTGGCCTGTGGGTAAGTGTTCATTAATTAACATGTATCTAGTGTCTGAATTATTGAAGGAAATCAAGGGTTTCACCAACCTCCGTCCCACTTTCTCTCACGATCCTTGAATTCAAGTCACGAAGCTATCAAAAATCTTTTTTTTTCGTCAAGGTCTTTAAGAACATTATGCACCAGGTATTGCCGATTTTTAGGATACGGAACATTGTTTGAATCACATAGCTGAGCTTCGTACCGTCCCCACGCACCCCTGCTTGGAGTAGTAAGCATCCCCAAGATAGTAACAAGGTGAGCAATAGCAATGATTATATTAATGACAGAGGACTTTGTACATAATTGTACATTGTCTGACTGCAATGCATCTTATTTATATAACATACAATTGGAGAGTGGAATTATGAGAAATAAATGATACAAATAACAGCTACAAATAATATTATAGTATACACACCTATGATAACATACAATGCAAGATTTTATTCATCACGTTATGTGTGCCCCCCCCTCTTTTGTCTTTAAAGGTTCCAAACTGCCCCATCAGATCAGCAACTCCTAAGACAACACAGTCCAGTATTGTGGAGAAGTTTGGCATTAAACTCTCACAGGATGATTTAAACAGACTGGAGGATGGAAAACAGCTGAATGATCAGGTGCTGACAGAAACTCAGTGAAGTATATATTAATTTGTATTTTAAAATATGTAACTTATTTCTCTTTCTGTTTCAATTTTAGATTATAAATTTTTATATGGAGCTTATTAATCAAAGAGGAAACAAGGTAAGAGGACCAGAAATTAAATGCACTTATGCAGGCAACAATCATTATTATTAAAAATTGCAAAATACTAGGTTGCCACAATATATTTGACAGCATATACTATGAACACGCGGCTCAGCGACAATTAAAAGAATTAACTGGTAGATTTTTCCTTATTTCTAACATGAATGCTGATCACAGATAGTTTTTCTCTCAGTCTTCAACAGGCCACCCAAGGGTTCAATGCTTTAACACATTTTTTTATGAAAAACTATCAAAGCATGGGCCAAAGTGGATGGCTAGATGGACCAGAAAGGTGCAGTATTTCAAACTGTTGGCAGTATTGTTTTTTCCTTTTTTGGCAAAGCACATAAGTGACATTCTTATAAATTTTTTTGGACATATATTTTGTCTTCAGATTGACATATTTGACAAAGCTGTGCTATTGGTCCCAGTGCATCTTCCCGGACATTGGGCTCTTGGGGTAATGTCAACAATAATTATTGTACATCTACCTAACAATTTATAGAGGCTAATATTATAACTGTCAGTGGTATTCATGTAATGCAGATGAGTGAAGTTAATTAAATACATTGTATAGTATACTCTCCTAAGGTGGTGGATGTCACTGGAAAGAGAATATCATACTGGGATTCTTGGAAACAATGTGTTCCTCCCAACTTCTTTGAGAATATCAGGTAATTCAATTCAAAATAGATTTGTAATTCTCTATCTCAAAGCATGCATGACAAAAGGTGGGGTGATACAATTTATTATTGTGTTGCATCACGCAACATCACTGACAAATGCACTGCGCCACTACGTTGTTATTGCGTTACTTTCAGCGGTATCTAGCGCGCGCATGCGCCCGTGGCTCATCTTTGTAATTCCAGGCGGTTCTCGTTCGGTCTTCAGTAAACCTTCGTTAAGACACAGTTTGTTCCTTATTGGCGTGGTGGCAGCGGCTTTTACCCACGTACGGTGGACCCTAACACAAGTGTGGTCGTCTGGAACCTGTGACCCTTATTTTCACGAAGTGCGAAGATCAACAAATCAACGTGAATTCGCCGTAACCACTCGTGTAGGAAAACCAACATGGCCGCCGCTCCCAGGGCGCCTAAACAATGGCAGCTTACGAAAAACGAGACCATCACCTCGTACGAAAGTTGGAGGCAAAACTTAGTCTACATCTTATCCCTGGACAAGAACTTTGTCCCATTTTTAGAGGCCACATGGCAAAAACAAACCGCCGCCAACCCTCGAAGAGGCCTTACGAATGATGGCACGTCTGTACCTGAGGCACAACGACTTACTGCCGCTCAGAAAAATGCCCACCTGGATCTTCTGCTCGGACAGATTGCCAATTTTGCCCCGTGATCTCCAGGAACTCCATAGTAAAGCACTCTACCTCTCTGAATGACATTTGGCAGAAAATTCGCCAGCATTTTGGGTTCCAGTCCTCCGGAGCCCATTTCCTCGACCTTGCAAGCATCAGCCTTCAAACTGCTGAGCGACCAGAGGACTTATTCCAACGCCTCATGGCCTTCTTCGAAGACAACCTCCTTGCAGTTAATGGTGGCTTAACCCACCACGGTGAGCAGGTGACCGCAGATGAAGATCTTTCCCCATCGCTCGAGAACACTATAGTAGTTCTGTGGCTGCAGCTGATCCACCCTGGCCTACCATTACTGGTAAAGCAGAAGTATGGTTCTGAGTTGCGTAACAAGACCCTTGCCTCACTCAAGCCAGAGATCTCACAAGCACTTAATTCCTCCTTGATGAACTACGCTCCATAGAGGACACCAAAGCCATGCGTATTAGCAATGTCAACCCCAGACGCACCTCTAATGGCGGACAGGGCCAACCACGCCGCCGTCCATTTGTATCTTGTATTCTCTGCAAAACCGCTGGACGCCCTCACAACACCCATGATCTAATGGAGTGCCGTTACCTGCCTGATCGTGACAGGAGACCATTGGCCCGCTCACGTCTTATAAACGACGATCCTGATGAGTTTGCGACCGGCGACTGTGGCCCTTATGATGAGTGTTGCGATCATGCCCTCCCGCCTGAGCACAGTGATGTACCTACTGCACCTACTGCACTCCGTGTCAGCATCATTCAATCACCTGTTCTCAACACCTTTTACCACGAGCACCCCGTGCAGCTCACCCTTGATACTGGCGCCACGTCTAACATGGTTCGTGCCTCGGCCGCTAAGTTATATGGCCTACCTGTTACCCCAGCTTCTCAGATGGCCCGCCAAGCCGATGGAGTTACCCCTATGGATGTGGTGGGTGAAGTGCATTGCACTCTCACTCGTGGACAGCAAGCATTTAAACTAGACGCCCTAGTTGTTCGCCAACTCGATGTTGACATTTTAGCGGGAAACCCCTTCCTGGCCCGAAACGACATCGGCATCCGTCCTGCCAGGCGCCAAATTGTAATCGGCGGGTCTGACGTAATCCACTATGGTACTGCTTCCAAACACACTACTCAACCAGCTGTGCGACGCACCCAGTCCTTTCTCCTACGCAACCCGCAACGCACAGTTATACTGCCAGGAGAGTACGTTCAGCTTGACACCCCTTGTGATTCTGACCCAGATACGTTATGGGCCCTTGAACCCCGACTAGACTGTCCATCCAACACCCCCCTCAAGGCAGAAGGAGCATGGCCCCCACCTCAACAAGTCCTCTCTGTGGACCACGCTGTACGCATAACCAATACGACTGACTCTCCTATACTTCTTCGGACCGGCGAGCAGCTGTGTCATGTAAGGCATGTTATACCTGTTGACAGGATAGACACCACATCTGCCCCTACCTCTACAGCCACTACTGCCCCTACCTGCTGCCAGCCCTTCTCCACTAATGTGATCCTTGACCCCGATGGCTGCTTAGACGAGGACATTCGCGACAAGTTCAGAGCACTGAATCTGGAGTTTGATGATGTTTTCAACCCCACTATCTCGAAATATAACGGCGCTAGCGGTACCATTGAAGCTGTTGTCAACATTGGTCCCCCACCCCCTCAGCGTAAAGGCAGACTCCCACAGTACAACAGAAGCACCCTTGAGGAATTGCAAGCCAAATTTGACGAGCTCGAAGTGGCTGGTGTGTTTGCCAGACCTGAACAGGTGAACGTACACGTTGAGTACTTGAATACCTCCTTCCTTGTTAAGAAACCCAATGGGGGTAGCAGACTTGTGACATCCTTCGGCGAAGTTGCCCAGTATAGCAAGCCCCAGCCTTCTCTAATGCCTAACGTCGATGGTGTACTGCGTGAAATTGGGAAGTGGGAGTATATAGTTATCTCGGACTTGTTAAAGTCGTTCTATCAAATTCCACTGGCTCACTCTTCCACGAAGTACTGTGGGGTAGCCACACCCCTTTAAAGGCATCCGTGTTTATACCCGCTCTGCTATGGGCATGCCTGGGTCGGAAACATGCCTCGAGGAGCTAATGTCTCGAGTTCTGGGTGACCTAATTCAAGAGGGTTGTGTTGCCAAAATTGCTGATGACCTGTACGTTGGTGGGAGCAACCCTACAGATGTCCTTCATAATTGGCGGCGCGTTCTTTCCTTGCTTCAACGCAACAATCTTCGTCTCTCCGCGCCCAAAACACTCATCTGTCCCAGAAAGGCCACCGTGTTGGGTTGGGTATGGTCTAATGGCACCCTACAGGCTAGCCCCCACAAGTTAGCCGCATTATCCTCTGTTGACCCTCCTACTACTGTTCAAGGCCTACGATCTTTCGTTGGTGCATACAAGGTGCTCAGCCGAGTACTCCCTAAGTTCGCTGAATTGCTGGACCCCTTGGATCAGGCCACCGCTGGAAAGGAATCTCGAGAAAGACTAGTGTGGTCCGATGAGTTACTCCTGTCTTTCAAGTCCGCCCAACATGCCTTGGAAAACCACAAGACCATCACAATCCCCCAACCCCGCGACGCTTTGTGGATCGTGACAGATGGTTCTGTGAAGAATAGAGGCATCGCAGCCACACTCTACACCCACCGGAACGGTAAACTGCTGTTGGCTGGTTTTTTCAGCGCGAAACTGCGAAAGCATCAAGTGACCTGGCTACCGTGTGAGATCGAAGCTCTGGCCATAGCCTCCTCCATCAAGCACTTCGCCCTTACATTATCCAGTCATCCCATACAACCGAAGTTCTGACGGACAGTAGGCCTTGTGTCCAAGCCTACGATAAGCTTAGGAGAGGAGAGTTCTCAGCCAGCTCCAGAGTTACCACCTTCCTGTCTACAGTCAGCCGCTATTCTGTCCTTGTGCGCCACATTGCAGGTGTTGAAAACCTCCCTCAGACTTCGCCAGCAGGCACCCAAGAGAATGCTTGGACTCCAGCTGTCAGATTTGTCGCTTTATTGCGGAGTTGGAAGATTCTGTTGTGCGCAGCATCTCCGTGAGCGAAGTCCTAGAGGGTTCTGTTCGAATGCCCTTCACCAGCCGCGCCGCATGGCAAGCTACCCAGCTGGAATGCCCTCACCTCCGGCGAACCCATTCTCACCTCAGTCAAGGTACCCGACCTTCAAAGAAGGCTACCAAAATAATTGATGTCAAACGCTATCTTCAGGACGTCGTCATCGCCACTGATGGTCTTCTCGTTGTCTAAGACCACCCGCCTTTCCAGCCCCCTCGCGATCGCAGTGTTGTCTCTCGCACTGTTCTTGATGGACTCCTGACAGCCCTTCACATCCGTTTCAGTCATCCTTCCAAGTACCAAACCAAGCGCCTTTTTAGCAGGTACTTCTTTGCTCTGGACCTTGACAAAGCAATTGAGACTGTCTCTTCCTGCTGTCACACCTGTCAATCTCTGAAGACTATCCCTAAACACCTGCACCCGCAGTCATCTGCCGATGCTCCTCCTACCATTGGCGTATCATTTGCAGCTGATGTCGCTAAGCGTCATCGTCAACTGATCATGGTTCTAAGGGAAACATTGTCTTCGTACACCGTGTCTTCCTTCATCGCGAGTGAAAAACTCGAAGACCTCCGCAATGCCATCATCATGCTCTGCTCTCAGCTCCGTTCTCTTCGCGACGGAGGGGTGATCGTCCGCGTTGATCCTGCCCCTGGCTTCTCCGCCCTTGCCAAAGACAGAGTACTCCTCTCTTATGGGATCACCCTGGAGGTTGGTAGGCCCAAAAACCCTAACAAGAATCCTGTGGCTGAGCGCGCAATCGAAGAGCTAGGCTTGGAGATCCTCAACTTGTCTCCTGAGGGAGGCCCCGTCTCTCAAACTACGCTGTCCTTAGCAACGGCCAATATGAACTCCCGCATCCGCCGTGATGGCCTCTCAGCTCTTGAGTTGTGGACGCAACGCGACCAGCTCACTGGTGCGCAGCTTCCAATTGTCGACCGCCAGATTATCCTCAGTCAAAACTTTTCCCGCCAGCAGAATCACATGCCGAGTGCTAAGTCCAAGGCCCATGGCTTTACCAAAGCCTCCATCCCCACTGTCCTTGTTGGTGACCTTGTTTTCATCAAAGGTGACAAAGACAAACTGAAAGCCCGCGACAAGTATCTTGTGATCGGCATCGATAAAGACCTTTTCTGTCAGCTCCGCAAGTTTACCAGTTCACAGTTCCGCAGTAAGGTCTACACCATTCCTATGTGTGACTGCTACCCTGTCACCCCAACTGTCCTAGCTCAGACTCCACAAGGACCCATCCGTGGCCAGACCGAATCCACTGCTTCTGACTCTGACGATGATCCTGTTCCCGTCGTCCCTTCACTAAGACCCCCTACAGTGCTTGCTTCTCCACCAGTGGATACCTATACTGTTCCGGTAAACCACTCAGTGTCTCCAGCTCATTCTCAGCTACACGCCCAGGAACACCCCCCAATTCCTGAAGTCATTATGCCTTCTCGGAGTCCTCCACAAGCTCCCCTGGACCCCTCTTTTACTGATGATGCACAGCCGACGCCTGCTGCTGTTATCCCCACTGGGAAATCTGACCGCTCGCGGAAAGCCCCATTTTGGCACAATAAGGACTGGGACTTTGACTAATAACTCTGCCGTGTACTCTCTAGCCGTAACTTCGGTCTTTACCATGAACTGCGTATTTTATTAGCTCACTCGTACCTTATCATAAGGGGGAATACACCCCACCGTTACATTCAGTTTCATATTTATTCTAGCTCTTTCATTACTTTTAGCCGTTGTTATCCTATGCGGTTTTAGTCTAGTGCTCGTATCAGTTCAGCCTATTGTTCATGTTTTATTTCTTAGTTAGGGTAGGAAAGAAGGTGGAGGCAATCACGCCACTACGTTGTTATTGCGTTACTTTCAGCGGTATCTAGCGCGCGCATGCGCCCGTGGCTCATCTTTGTAATTCCAGGCGGTTCTCGTTCGGTCTTCAGTAAACCTTCGTTAAGACACAGTTTGTTCCTTATTGGCGCTGTATATTTAATACCGTTAGTAGGGGCTTTCTGGGGCGTGAAAGTGTTAAAAGAGGAAGAGAATTTCATGCAGAAAGTTGGTCAAATGAATTCCCAAAGGTATATTACATCAAAATGTTAGCTTATTAATAATAAATGAGTAGTGCTCTGATAATAACAATACCAGTATTTACTCTTATGTCTCCATTGCAAAAAACGTAACCGTTGATTATAGATATTATTAAAATGACAATGAACAGCAAGTCAGTTAAATTATCACTTCTATTCTATCCTTCTGTCAAAAGGAAATTCCCAAGCAAAACAATGGTTATGACTGTGGCATGTTTGTCTGCATGTTAGGTATAAGGAATGTGATGACCATTTACTGCTGTCCTTGTATTGCACTTGCTTTTAGATTGTCACCAAGAAAAACAGCTTCATTGTGTAGTATTTCAAATTTCTATAACTCAATAATAATATTAGTTTCCATCACTTGGCTAAAAGTTTTTTTCCATTGCATTTACCTACACTTGTCAATATTATAATTGTAGTTTGCGGAGCATTTGAGTCGTGGGGAGGTGCCTAAATTTGACCAGGTTAGTATTATGAGAAAAGACTCTAAAAGCAACATTGCTACAGCTTGAAACTGTTTTATTTTTAGCCAAGTTTCCCTGGCCTGCTTTTATTATATTTTGCCTCCATTCCACCTCTGTCACTCTCTAAGAGGTTTCCAGTAGTTTGCCAAAAAACACATTTTATGTTAAAGCAATAACTAATAGTAACCCATAATAATATTGTTTGACTGCAAAAATTAGGAGAATGGTTTAACCATGGATTTCTTAGCAGTTGCAACTTTTGTTTTGTAAGTTTTTTTTTTCAATGTAAGAGATCTTACTTGATTTGAAGTTGAAAGACACTGTGCAATATTCCATATCAGAACACGTAAAATTATCTTATGTAAAAATTAACAGCCTATTGACTTATATTTTCCTTTTTTCAGAGTAAAATACCACTATTGAGAAGAACACTTAAGGAGCAACTGCTGCAAACTGTTCTGTGATGGACTTAATGACTGCAGGGACGATAATTTAGTTACAGTTTAATGAGCAAACTTGTGACTCACAATAACAAATGCAAAGGATAATAACATTTATAATCTCAGCAACTCAAAGAAATGTCTTTGTTTAAAGCAAATGCCCATTTGACGCACTTGACCAATTCACTATCTTGGGGGTGGGGGCTGGGGGTGGGGGCTGGGGGGGGGTGGCTTCCTCGCCTGGAAATCAGTTGAGAGGCTAAGATTACAATTTGTTCTACTTTGTAACCATATCCGACCAGCAGCGTTCGTTAATGCCAGCCTAATTGCTCTTTTGAAATGGTCTCACTTAATATGGTCACAAAGAGAGTTTCTGATATGCAGCTCATTGACCTGAGTGATATTGCGGTATTATGATAAGCTTAATTATTAGAACATGCAGATCAAAAATCAGGTTAAGTAAAGTAAACAAAATTATGTGTGTGAGGTCAATAATTACGTATTACTATAAGTTTGGGGTCAATAAGCTTCATTTCTTGATACGAGCTTGTTTCAATGTAAAGGAGTAAACAGACATCGTCTTCGTGAAATTATGTAAACAAATTAATTTACTTAAGGCTTACCTGTTCCTCAAGAATTTCTCTCATAAAAGCAGTAGTTCTCATGAATGTATTCTCTTCATACGTCCTCTTGGGCCGTGTGAAGTCCGTTGGAGTAACAGAGATCACAACATTCGAAGGGACATTATTGCACTACAGTGATAACCTGAGATCAGGCCCAATTTGAGCGGTTCTCATACATTCTCTCTAACGGCTACCGGAATGTAATTTTCAAAGCGAAACGAAAATAGAGCCTGATCTCAGGTTACTACAGTGATTGCATCAGAATATTATTGTCTTTGTTTTAGCGTGCTCCTTAACGTTTCAAAGGTGTAAAAGCCCAAAGTGTACTCTATAGTACTCCGAGGCTCAATTAGAGAGTTAATTACTTATTTTAGAGGTCTTTAGTAGGATCTCTTTACACATCGCCTCTCCTCTGAAGACAGTAGAAAATGCGCGGAGCTCGGGTTCCAATTAAATTAAACTATGTAAATGAGGTTTGATAATCTGCATCAGGAGGGAGTCATAAACTCGTGATCTGCATATTAATGAGCGTACTTCTGAGTAGCCTGCGTGCAGACGATAACTAAACTCTGATTAGTACCGTCTGCGAAGCAGCGCAGAGATCCTTGTTCTGGACCCCCAACCGACTCAACGAATTACCGGAAGTGCGTTTCGAATTTCCCTTCAACCTGATCGGCTATTACCAGTCTTGCGACAAACAAAACAAAGGTCTTTTTTAACTGGCCAATCGTGGTGCGTACTCAAATCTGGGTACACAGCTGGAAGTCCAGAACAAGGATTTCGGCGCTGTTTCGCAGACGGAGTTAACCAGAGTTAAATTTCGTCTGCGCGCAGGCTAACTTCTGAGGCGTGTGAACAAGTGACAACCGTTAGGGATCCTAACCCAAGACAATTACCCCTTGGGAACCCCTCCGGCAGGAGCTGTGTGTAACCGCGGCTATTCTATCCTTGACGTGCGAACACACTTCAAGCCTACAGAAACATTCCAATGGGCGTCGATAAAACCTGGAACATGGAACATCCCGGAACGTTCCGTAAGATTCCGGAACATCCCGGAAGATAAAAAAATATTCATTTTTTTATGAAAAAATGAATAATTAATTAAAAAATAATAATAATAATAAAAAGAACGATAGATAGAAAACAATTCATGGCAAAAATTTATAACAACAAAATAAATAACATAACATAACATAACATAAAAACGGAAAATAAAGAAACAAAGAAAGAAAGAAAGAAAAAGAAACTCGTATCATCTCCGAGTATGAGAAAACAATATTTTGTCGCAAAGAATTTTTTGGGCGAGTGAGGGTCCAAACGACAGTAATGAGTGAAGGCTTGCTTCTAAATTCAAAATATATTAAAATGGGTCGCGGGGAGAGGGTTTTCAAGCTTTCGTCCCACAGCCACCTCTTGTAAATGTTTGCATGCGGTTTAACGGTTATTCATTTACGGCTTTGCGACCGTAAGAAGAGCTTAGGGGCTCGTCGCTTTGGACTTGGATAATTAAATTAAAGATTCACATTCGCCGTGAATAGTTGCGGTGGCAGTGGTAGCGCAGCGGTAGTTTCTAACTGTCATCAGTTAGCCTGATTTTTAGCCGTCTCCCCGCAAACTCCTCTTGCGACTCGAGGAGACGTCTGAAATATCAGGCTGACTGTAAGCAGTATAGAAACTACTACGAATGTGAGTATTGTCCACTAAAATCCAAAGAGAAGAGCCCCTATACTCTTCCTAAGTTCACAGAGCCGCCTAGTCTGTAAGCACCTCAAGTAAGCAAATGTCGGTTATATATAAGGAGACTATATGTTGGCTTGAAATGAGCTACTTACCGACTTAGCTCGACATGAAATACTGCACCGACATTTTAGACCATCGCAGAGCCGTAAATGGATAACCGACAAATGATTAACTCATGGCAAACAATTACAAGAGGTAGCTGTGTGCGGAAAGCTTAAAAAACCTCCTCCTCGCGACCCATTTTAATATATTTTGAATTTGGAAGCAAGCATTCACTCATTACTGTCATTTGCATGAAACCTCACTCGCCCAACAAATTTTAATCGGTTGCGACAAAATATTGTTTTCTCATACTCAGAGAGGATACCAGTTTCTTTTTCTTGACTATTTCATTATTTTTCGTTTTTTTTTTTTGGTATTTTACGTTATTATTAATTTTTACAAAAATTATTTTATTGTTATTATTTTATAATATTTTTTTCATGAAAATTATTTTTATTTTTGCATGTTCCGGGATGTTCCGGAATGTTCCATCTTCCTGGTTTTATCGACGGTCCATTCAAATACACGAATTTGTATTCTTGTCACCCACCAGGCGTCACAAAAGGCTTCATCAAAGGAGAAGCTTTAATGCACCTATCAATGTAAATCCCGTGGCGGGGCGGGGGGGGGGAGTGCGGGCAACGGGCGGGGATTTGATGCCTAAGACTATCCCCCTGTCGGGCTTTTGATCGTGCGAAGCGACCCTGGAGTCGGGACATTTGACTTTGACCGACACAAGCCTGGTATCAATTCAGAAGCGGTTACCAAGTCCGTCCGTCGAGGCTTTCTGACTAGAATCAGGATACTCCAAAATCAGGTATCCGCTCGGAGACTGGAACTGAATAAAATTATTTTTCGGCAAATCGCTCCGACTATTTACGACCTTGTTGGTGTTGAAAGACTAAGTATACAAAGACTGAAAAGGCTAAGATGAGAATGGTTACTCCAAAATATGGATCAAAGCCTACATAGAGGTTAGTTGTTTTTCACGTTCTTTTTGTAAGAATTTGGTGGGAGGGGTACTGGACCAATATTTGGGTGTAGGTGAGCCGCTGAGGGTTTGAAACCCATACCCTGTTTAGGATAACACCCTCATCTTAGTACCCAGATAGGACAACTCCCTCAGATGGGGACAAGGTTATCAAGCACACCTCTCAACTCGTACTTATCTTATTTAGACAAGGGTGCTAAGAACAATAATTTCTATTTATTCCAGTAAATGCTTTGGGTGATGGCGTACTAAATATCTGCAAACATTTGCACTAAGACGAAATCGATCATGCATGAAACACCCTGTTTATAATTAGAACAGACTCGCACAAATCATGCACACTGTTTAGGACAGACTTGCAGGAAACTATATACCCTGTTCAGGACAGAGAGGACGAAAACCATACCCTGTCCAGTGGCACATCCCCATGGAGGCCATATAAGGGAGTCCCCCCCCCCACTCCCCCCGGGATAGCAGACAGTTGTTGAATTTATGGCTCAACGTAAACTATTTCTGTTTTCTTATATATTATGGTTGAGTTTTTTTCACTTTTAAGTGGTAAGTTGCTGTTTAGTTTAGTGTGAGAAGAATGGGTACTTTATGAGATTATAAAAACCAAAGTGACCCTCACAACCTGTGGGGTACTCGGGTCAACCTTTTGGTGTGCTGGGTATCTGGCACAATTAGCCAACCAGAACCCAAATCCTTTTACAGTCTTTTCTATGACCAAAAGGCCCAATGTTAGCTACTTAATTGGCAAATGTAAACTATGTGATTCCAAGTTAGTCATTTTGTATTCCTGAATCTGCTGTGTGAACCTTTGTAATTTCCAGTCACACTGAAGGTGTTGAAAATGCAGCCCCTTTATTGTCCATCCTGTCATGAAATGTTGCCCCATCCACAGGTAGCCCAAACTCTGAAGGAGTTTGTTGGACTTTGAATTTATAAGAGAATGTATGACAATAAACAAAATACGTCCTAAATTCCATTTTTTGACAAAAATAGAAATGAGAATGACTTACCTTGTGTTTTTGTTTTGTTAAGCTAAAACGGCCTGGATATACCCAGGTACTTCAATAATTATTATTTATTTATCAGTATTTTAGTTATTCATTTTGTTATTAGGCAGGTACCACAGGGAAATGATTTGGTTGTTCCTTTTTAGATGATAGATAACTTTGTAGGTGATAATTAATTATTTGTAATGCACTGAACTGGGGGCCTTTCTCTGCTACCAAAAGAAAATCTTTAACTTTTAAAACAAAAGGGTCAAGGCTTCTTTGCTGAATCAAGGCACTGTATCGTGGAACGCAGTGCTTTTTAGAATTACCGCCAAAGTAGCAGCTTTATTTCCTGAAAGAATGATTATAATGGAAGCTTTATTATTTTAATGCATGGCTAATTTCAAATTTTCAGGTGACTTTCCACCCCAGGTATAGAGGGTACATAAAAGCACATTGTGGAAGTGGAGAAAGAGTAAGAGGAAAGTAAAACAGAGGAAAGAATTACGGGAAAAGGAAGAAATGAAAAAATGGTTGTAGAATTGTAGACAAACAACTTCATTTTTATAAAAGTAATAAACAATTTTTTTTACACATTTTATCAAAGTCTTAGAGTGGTTTGTTTGTGGTTTTGAGAATTTTATTAACCAAATGGTCAAGCTACCCAGACATAAAACTGAGCAGCCAACGGCTTGGCCTCAATGAAAATTGCTTTTTTTTTTCCTGTTTTCTTTTTTCTTTCTTTCTTTTTTTTTTCATTTTATTTGCTATTTTCTCTTGAAGCCTTCTCCAATTTTCTTCCTTTCTTCATTTTTTTCTCCCACTGGTTTCTCTGTTCCTCACAAGCATTTGACTGCAACACCCTCCGGATCTCCAACTCCTATCCTCCTATTACAGCTGCAACATGGATATACCTGCATGATCATTTTTATTCCATTTTAACTTTATGATAAGCTCACCATACTGAGTCAAAAACAAAAAATAGCCCATAACCAGCTTAATGCTGAAGGTCTTGTCTCATCAGGAGCTCAGAAGGCAATCAAGGAAATAGGTAATAGGTCACAGGGAGGGGAAGGAAAACATCTTCCCCCCCTCCCCCCTTGAGTGGAGGAAGGGGGAAGAAAAAGAAAAAGAATTCATCCCAGGATCAACAGGATCTATTTCCACACTTTTCAACACCATGATGGTACCACTTGGCTGAGGACTGTTGTCAGAAAGTTCAGTGTGGAATAGGGTATGGAAGGCAGAGAGTTTTGGTGACAATGAGGCTCCTAGGATTTGAAAAAAACAAAACAAAACAAAATACAAGTGCAAAAAGCAACTATAAATAATTTTGCAAACATCCTAATATTTAGGATAAATAATTTGAATTGATACTAGAGTTTCTAGTAATTATGTAAAAAGATAGCAGGTGAACATGGGCGGGCTGGAAGAGGCCAGCAGTAGATCTACGGAGGTCCCCGGCCCTCCATATTTCTAGATCAAATTGAGGACAACAGTGTCATGAAAATTCTTTTCTAGATTAAGCTCCTCCGTACCTTAAGGTCTGAATGAGTGGTTCCTTCCCGCCACCTTAAGGTCTGGTGAGAATCCTCCCCCCCCCCTGCCCCACCCCTCTTCTTAACTGAAGGTTCCGATCTGCCACTGTAGGCTCCAGGTCCTATATCAGAGCTATACAGAGACACTACACTAATACAATCTGCAGGACCATTTTTTTTTTTAGAAACTTGAGCATATGTCTGCCTGAGCTTGTAATAGTGATCACCAAGCTACAAGAAGTATGACCTGAAGTAAATTAGGAACCTGTCATTTATTAGAGGGGGGGCAGGGCTGGTGCAATTCTTTTTTCCCAGGTGAATTTTTTTTATGCCCTCCCCCAATTTCCGGCAGAAAAAAATGTAACCCTCCCCCTTGTATGGCCCAAAATAGTTATGACCCTCCCCACGCTAAAAGGTATGACAGGGATTATTAAAAGAGATCAATACGACATTCAGGAACAGGTATCTAAGATCACCTCATGCACTGAAGCAATGTTGAGCACGAACAATCCTGGTGCTGCTGGAAAATTTTACACGACCGACTATGTTCTTGTCCCAGCTGATTAGTTAATACTGAGGGCGAACATTATGAAGCTCAGTGAGTTACTAGAGAACATATTAGATATGGATAGACTCATTAAAGCTCACCTTAACACCCTGTTTCACTCAGAGACTGGTAATTTTATATGAGGAGAAGAGTATTCTAAATCGTTTGATGAAGCTGTTATTACAAGGCTTGATGAAGCTAAAAAAAGAGTAAACAGTGAATTGAAATATCTTAATGAGAAACTTGATCAATGCAAAGACATGTTTCGTCAGTGTGTTGCTGTTGAAAAACAAATCAAGAAAAAGACGTACATGTAGGGTTGTTGGGTAGTTCAGGTTGATCATTATGAAAGTTTAAAATGCTTAAATAATATATTTTATTTGTTGATTAATTTTTATTTTAAGTGAACAGCAATGTTTGCTAAAAATGGTATGGCCCTCCCCAAATCCCAGCTTAAATTTTTGGTAACCCCCCCTCCCCTTTTTGGCTACATAAAATTTAATGCCCCCCCCAACTGCACCAGCCCTCCCCGCCTCTAATAAATGACAGGTCCCTTTATGTGTTTTTACTATTGTTAACACTTGGAATCAACTAACCCATAAAATTACAAGATGGTTAACTGACCTTAACCAGGAGCCCATCAAATTTGATGGGCTCCTGCCTTAACTGTATTTGTACCCTCTTTGTAAAAGTAACAATCATGTTTGTATTGGGAAGTTCAGTAATAATAATCCAGATGGCCAAAACTTTCATATTTTGGCCATTCTTATTCTGAAGTATCCACCTTATTCTGAGCTATCCAAACAGATACTTTGCTATGAATCTGTATGAATAAGCTTTACACGGCAGTCGCGGTAGTGGTACTTTAATTAAACAGACATTGTTTGCTCCTTGCACTAAATTCTTACAAAAAGAACGTGAAAAACAACTAACCTCTATGTAGGCTTTGATCCATATTTTGGAGTAACCATTCTCATCTTAGCCTTTTCAGTCTTTGCATACTTAGTCTTTCAACACCAACAAGGTCGTAAAGAGTCGGAGCGATTTGCCGAAAAATAATTTTATTCAGTTCCAGTCTCCGAGCGGATACCTGATTTAGGAGTATCCATTCTAGTCACGACCCTTTCTGAAAGTGAAACTGTTGGAAAAAGGTAAGAATTTTTCGTTTGTTTTAATCGCCATAATCCGATACTTAAACTGTCATCTAAACAGATAATGTCTATTTTGAGAAAGGTTTTATCTTCAAGTTCCCATCTGATTGTAAAACTCGATTGAAATCGAATTCCACCATGAAAGTTAGCGGAATTTTTTACGGGTCACTATGCTACGTACGCCAAAAGTGACAAAATATCAAAGATGCCACTTTATAATTCAAATCCACCAATTCACTATCAAGATCAATAAACTTAAATAAACATCAATTTGCTTTTTGAATGTGTCAAGATTGTGGAATTTAATTTCAATTCGCACGTGTTTCATGTCATGTATCAAGAGACACGTTTTCTGACGTTTTCTAAATCAAGATGCATGTTTTTTAAATCAAGAAGGGAGACGACAATTTTTGATCAGTTTTGTTTCCGAGGGGGACTGAAACCAAAAAATCTGCCATGCTCCACACTTCCAGAGTTATCAGATAAAGACATTGAAGACATATTTCCACATTTCCACATTTCAGCAAATAGCACAACTACAAGCTTCGTATCTTAAAGATACGACAGACTTTCAATTATTAACTTCATCGAGAGGATTCAACTGCCTAAAAGTGCCATACATGTTTCAATGGACATCACAAGCCTATACAAAAAAAATTAAACCACAACGAGAGGGTACTACAACTGTATGCCTTGCATACGAAGAATTTCATAAAGGAATTCGAAACCCTCCAGTCCCTACCAGGTTTTTAAGCAAAATGCTTAGTCTGACACTACTAGAAAACTCGTTCCAATTTAACGAGAAAGATTTATCTTCAAACCCATGGAACAGCTATGGGCACGAAAATGGCCGAAGCCTTTGCTAACATCTTCATGCCCAAAATAGAAAAAGAAATACTCAGACAGAGCAGCATTAAGCCCATCTTTTGGAAAAGGTTTATTGATGACGTCATATCAGTATGGAACACAAGCAGAAACGAAATAGAAGAATTCCTTCTACAGGCAAACAACTTCCATCCTACAATCGAATTCACACACAGCTGAAACATCAGAAACAGAGACTAAATTCTTGGACACGAAACGTGCAAAGGTGTGATTCAACAATGATTCTATCCTTGATGTGCGAACACACTTCAAGCCTACAGAAACATTTCAATAAACGAATTTCTATTCGTGTCACCCACCAGGCATCACAAAAGGCTTCATCAAAGGAGAAGCTTTAAGGTTTCTAAGAACAAATTCCTCTGAAATCAGTTTTGAAGAGAACATGAGGAATTTTTCAACACGTCTCAAGAATAGAGATTACCCAGCTACGTCATACAACTGTAGAAAAACATCTCTCAGAGGTCATTTTCGCAGATAGAAAGAAAGCACTAGAACAGGGAAACAAAAATACTACCCTTTGTAACGCAATACCACCCTGCATTGCCCAACCTCAAGGACATACTCATGGGGAAATGGCACCTTATACAGAACCAACCATATCTCAGAAACATCTTTAAGGAACCTCCCCTCATTTCATATCGCAAAAGAAAATCCCTAAAATACACTCAAGTAAGAGCTAAACTATAAAGGTTTTAAGACCAATCTATTTGCAAACTGCAGGAGTCGTGTAGGCCCGTCAACACTTCCAACCAGTGTGCTCGGTTTCAGTCCCTCTCGGAAACAAAACTGATCAAAAATTGTCGTCTCCCTTCTTGATTTAAAAAAAATGCATCTTGAGTTAGAAAACGTGTCTCTTGATACATGACATGAAACATGTGGGAATTGAAACTAAATTCTACAATCTTGACACATTCAGAAAGCAACTTGATGTTAACTTTATCGATCTTGATAGTAATTTGGTGGATTTGAATTATTAAGTGGCATCTTTGATATTTTGTCACTTTTAGCGTAGCATAGGTCACTGATGCGACCTGTTCCGACATGTTAGGCAGATGTTATAAAGCATTTTACGTTTCATTAATATTATAATAGCACAGTCAATCTTCCTAGCTAGAGTGATTTTGTTGTTCAAAGTAGGAGATGCTAGTGGAGAGAGAAAATACTTAATTACAGCAAGTAATTTAACGGAGGTTACATTAACCATAAATAAAAGTAGTAAGAACGTACTTTTGAAATATTCTTTTAACTTGTTTTATATAGTGTTTTGGTATTGTTTGTTTAGATTTTTTCCCCTGGGGTGGGGGCTTTTTTGACACTTTTGATCGACCTTTCGTTTCCCACCCTGGGGAATTTGATCAAAAAATTTCAAAATTTGTCAAATCCCCACCCCTTGCCCCCCCCCCCACGGGGTTTACATTGATAGGTGCATAAGGCTTCTAAGAAAAAATTCCTTTGAAATCACTTTTGAAGAGAACATGAGGAATTTTTCAACACGCCTCAAGAGTAGAGATTACCTAGCTACAACTGTAGAAAAACATCTCTCAGAGGTCATTTTCGTGGACAGAAAGAAAGCACTAGAATTGCCTGCGTGCAGACGTCTCCTATTTCCTTTGTTGCACGCGGAAAAGGGACGTCTGCGTAACGCTGTCGCTAATCGTGTTCCAGCGTCCTGCTGGGTTCCCAAGATCTTGGGAACATGCTGTGATAGGCTGACACACAGTGCGCATTGTTTGACTTAACGCTGATTGGTTGTTATCGAATGTGGTCTGATAATGATTGTATGCGGTGATTTAAATGATTTATGTAAGCGGGGTTTTCTAACCAAAACAAATCAAAACATGTGCGATTGTGTGCTGTGTTTTTCGTCGATCGAAAAGCAGAGCGATCGAAATCTTGTGCTGGGACGCGGAAAATTTAACGTGTACGAGGAAATTATTTATTTACAATTTACTGTGCATGACACATCACATCATATTTGTAAACAGTGTCTGAGAAAACTACAAAAGCGGCGTGGACTTCGCACCAGGCAGGCATTTTGGAGAAAGCCAGCCAAAGAAACTAAAATCTTTATTTAGCCGTAACAAACAGAGGTCAAGAAAATTTAAACACTTTACAACTGCATCTGAAATCAAGTCCTATCGGGAACACCCACAGAAGCATAAACCACAGGAAATGATTACTCAGTATGCATGTAACAAACCTGCTTCATGACCTCTAAATGGAAGACTTAGCGTGGCAAAAATGAGATTTACTCAGTCAAAGGTTAGAATGCTACATGCTCTGTGTAGTGCTAGTAATCTTCGCGCGAGAGAGAAAAGAAGAAAAACCTCTGTTCAAGCAGACTCTCAAGGTCACGTTTCGCCCGTATCACAAGCTTATGATGTTTTGTTTGGCCTGTCACCTCTTATTTCTAACCAGATATTATTTCACAATTTATGCGAAATAGAATTCAGTCCCTCTCGGAAACAAAACTGGTCAAAAATTGTCGTCTCCCTTCTTGATTAAAAAAAAATGCATCTTGATGTAGAAAACGTGTCTCTTGATACATGACATGAAACACGTTGAAATTGACATTAAATTCTACAATCTTGACACATTCAAAAAGCAAATTGATGTTAATTTTATCGATCTTGATAGTAATTTGGTGGATTTGAATTATAAAGTTGCATCTCTGATATTTTGTCACGTTTGTGTAGCATAGTCTGGTCTTCACAATCTTCTATCATTGCCAGGAAAAAACTACCAAGAGCTAGCTCCCACGACTCAACCCACGACTACTCCGAAAGCAATGGTGGGAGCAGATTCGTCATGTTACTTAGCAACTTGCAGCAAGAAAGAATCTAAAAAGACTTTCCATTTCCAGAAATGCTATACATGTTGTATTTTCTTTGAAGATAGGTTTTGAATGATTTACAGCTCTGAAGTGCGAGAGAAACATTACACACATAATAATATACACCAACTTCGAAAAAATAGATAAAACTACAGACATCTCAGTCAATAATTATGTCAGTGGTAAAATCAGTATTTGAGAACACTTTTCGTGCACACTACATGACCTATAAAATGACGAACGAGGAAAGATCAAAGACTAATCTCACTTTGAGCTATTTTGCTCTGTAAACGTCAAAACAGCACAAGAAAACAAAGAGCAGTAAAATTACCGTAAGTGGTGTTTATTTTTATAGCCAAATTCAGACTGAAAAAGGAGTTTGCCCAGCCTGGCCACTAGCGGTAGGTTTTTCTTGTCGCAGATAGTTTGTTCATATAGGCGTTGCTAAACAAACCCAAGTCGTGTATTTACCATGAGAACAAGTTCATTGTTTCTGACTGGGGTAATAATTGCTTGAAAGTGTTTGATAATACAGGAAAGTTTTTGTACAACATCAGAGAACCAGGCAAGGGGGATGGACAGTTTAAAGGGCCTTACGGACTGTGTGTCCAGAAATATGGAAATCACCATAATCTTCTTGTTTGTAATAGACCCAATGGCCGTGTTGATCAGTTTACAACACTGAAGTAACAAAAATGCTTTATAAGGACAGACTTGTCTCACAAAGTCAGATGGCTCGATGGGGTTTCAAAAGTTAATACCTCAGAAGTTTGAGCAGAAACTACGTTGCCATTAACGAAGGCACTAGCTTATCTTTAGCTACTTTAAATTCAAGGTTGAATAAAGTATATGTATGTATGTTATGTATTAACAAAGATTTGGAAAAATTACTAGCCTGCGAGCAAGTCTCCCATCCCTGTACCCCAAGAGCCCTAGGAGAGTTTGCGAGCAGGCTTAAAAATTACCACCACACCACAGTTGTGTGGTCCATGGGGACTGTGTCCCATCCAGAAATGTGGCAATTATTACAACCTTGTTGTATGCAATGCTGGCAATGGTTGTATTGATCAGTTTACACTGGAGGGGTCTTTCACTGGAAAAAACTGTTAATAAGTCACAGAGACCTGCATGAATAATTGCAATGTCAGATTGACATATTTTTGTTTCAGACTGTAAAGCCACTAAGATTCACAACCTGCAATAAGCAACAAAACAGAGATCACAGTATGATAGAATTCAAAAGTAAATAGCCAAATGTTTCTGTAGAGGGAGAGCTGTGTGACAACACAATATTTCAGTTAAGCAATTGCAAAGGATAAGATATTAAAGTTGACCAAAGTTAGAGAATAATGCGGAGTAAACTAAGAGTTATAACACAGTAAATAATTCTCTTTCTGATATATTAAGTAGTTATGCAAGTTGGTAGGCGATATATTAGATAAAAGAAACTCTCTTGCTACTATTTTTAAAAGGACTGTGTAACTAATAATTTTGTAATAGTTATCAAATATCTAATAATTTTGTAATAAAATCAAATAATTGTCTAAGAATTTTTTCATAGTTATCAGATAATTCACTTGTCACAGGCAAATGAAAGTATGGTTGCAATATTTGAAAAAAAAAAAAAGAAAAAAATTTGGTACTGATTATTTCACTTTTGTTTTTAGTCAAAGCAAAAGTGAGCCAAGATTGTTTCATAATTATGCAAAAGTTTCTGAGTTCATATCATTATCATCAGTGTGCAATAAAATTTATCATTCCATGAAATGAAAATGATTTTTTTGAGTTAATTATTATAGCTGTGAGTTCTGACAAATATGCTGTCATCTTCTGGTCCTGATCAATGTACTACATAAAAATGTTTTTTCCTTCTGGATGGGTTGAATGTGTTGTGGTTCAGTTTTATCCTTGGATTAAATTTTATTTTCTTTTGTTTCAAACTCGTTATCATATGTTACCATACACAATAACAAAAGAAAAGAAAATTCAAACCAAGGATAAATTGAACCACAACAAATACACTTATACCTGTATCATAAATCATTATACATATACCTTTCCACAGGTTGACTCAGTTGCTCCAGCCTAAAGTCCCTTCTGTTAAACCCAGCTGTGCATTGTACAAGTGTTGTGGTGGAAGCAGTTGTTGCCGAAGGAACAATGGAACCTGTAAAACTTACATTTAATGTAAGATTCATTACCTTTAGAATTTTATAATGGGATCTGTGCAGATCAATAATAAATATTTATATTAAAATGTTACAGTCAACTCTCTCTCTTAGTGGACACCTCTTTAAGTCAGACACCTCCCTAAGGTGGACACCTGGTGTTGGTCCCTGCCGTTTTTCAGTCATTTTACTGTAACTATACTCTCTATAAGAAGACGGACACTTCTCTAAGACGGACACCTGGTGTTGGTTCCTGCTGTTTTCCAGTCATTTTACTGTAACTATAATTATACTCTCTATAAGACTGACATCTCTCTAAGATGGACACCTGGTGTTGGTTCCTGCCGTTTTGTAGTCATTTTACTGTAACTATATTCTCTATAAGATGGACACCTGGTGTTGGTTCCTGTCATTTTTCAGTCATTTAACTGTAACTATATTCTCTATATGACAGACACCTCTCTAAGACAGACACCTGGTGTTGGTCCCTGCCGTTTTCCAGTCAGTTTACTGTAACTATATACTCTCTATAAGACTGACATCTCTCTAAGACAGACACCTGGTGTTGGTTCTTGCTGTTTTGTAGTTATTTTACTCTAACTATACTCTCTATAAGATGAACACCTCTATAAGACGAACAACAGACACTTTTGAAACTGTCAACGAACACTCTTTTTAGCGACTTTCTTCAGAAAAATCATATGCTGGTAACCTAGGATTTCAGAGGTTCAGACCAATACTTGGTCCAGTACAATTTTCCTTAGAATACAGCCTTCGCTTTACCATTGTAATGCATATCACGGTAGGATCAGGCACTCTGTCTCTATCACTCCATTTGTGATCTCATTATATATCCACCCAAGTATATAGTGATGTAGAGTTGAAGATCATTTTCAAAACTTGTTGAAAACATGTTTCTGCCCAAACCTCATTAAATCCATATACAGTCAAATCCTGCTACATGTAATACAGAGACTGAGGCCGGGCCATAAAAAATGTACGTATTAATGGGGTGTCCGTATTAAACAGGTTAAATTTGGAGAAAATGGAAGGGCTTTCTCTCCCTAGGGATGAAGCAAACTGTCAGGTCATGTAGAAGCTCTGCTAACCCTAAAAGCCAATAAGGGTTTGCTGCCCAAAACGTAAAACAATGGAAATGTAATGATAAATAATTTTGCGTTATTTTTCTCTGCGACCGATGAGAAGACACCTGACAAGCAGCTGCTACAGTATGAAACTGTCTGCAATAATGAGGTGTGTGTATTGAGCGGGTGTCCCTACAGCGGGGTTTTTCAGCAGGTACAGTCATCACAAAAAAAAAAGGAACCAAACAATAGAGTTCTCCTGGGAGCTTTATTGTTTGGTTGTGTTGTTTCTTTTTGGTGTATGTAATCTGTGCCTCGGTACCTACAGAAGGAACCGTAAAACAATGTTTCACTGTATTACAGAAGTTAAAAATCAACACTTGAGTCAAGTCCACCCGTGACACCACACTCAGTATTTTTTCTCATATTTTGAAGATGTCAGATTTCAAAGATCACCTATTCAGATGTGCAGGACCACCAAGTGACAACAAATTGGTGTATTGTTCTGGTACGAAATTGTTTTGAAAACTTATCCTGATATTTTCTTGTTAAACAAGAAACATTAGCACCCGTTACTTTGCAACCTCCTATGTTCAAACTACTCTAATTTTCCATTATTTATTTTAACGTTTTCAGGTCATTCTAATCCGCCAGAGTTAGATTTACTCTTATTAGCATTGGATAAAGGACCTACAGGAAAAGAGTTTGATTTTACCTTCCAGTCCAGAGATTCGCCTGACTTGGTTAGATCAATCCGTCTTATGTTATCTTGTCTTCATTTTTCCTCGACTTCATAAATAGTTCATTTAGGGTTGAAATGGATTCAGTCGCACGAATTTGTCAATTTTAAGCGAGGTAGAACAGAAAACCCTTCCAGATTTTAACCGCGACGTATTCTTGAAATGTGAATTTTGAAGTGTCCTCTTTCCCAGTATTTTGGCTACCATATGGAGACAATTTTCCATTGTTGGTCGCCATTTTCTTTTAAGTAAACCGGAAGTTCCTCGATCAACTTTACTTCCGGTTACATCAAAGCGGGGTAAAAAGACCCCATCTTGATCAGCCGGGCATAGTGGCGCGTGCCTGTAATCCAGCTACTTGGAGGCTGGGGTCTCTGAACGGCTTGAGGGTGGGATTCCTTGGGGCGGTTGTCCTATGTAGATCGGGTGTCCGCGCTAAGTTTGGCGTCAATATGGAGAACACGGAGGAATGTGAGTTCTCCAGGTTGGTTAAAGAGGAGCGAACCGGCCCAGGGTGGAAACACAGCAGGCAAAAGTTCCCGCATCAAACAGTAGTGGGATAGCACCTGTGAATAGGTGATCGTTCACGGCCCGTTCAAGATGGTCGATGCTCGTTCGATGCACTCACTCGTGAAATATTTTTCAACACTTGAAGAGAAATTTCGTATTTCCGCGCGGCCATGTAATATCCCCTATTTATCCATTTTCCAATATTTCCTCGCAAGTTAGAAACGTAGCCAATTTTTTTGTGTGCTTCGTTTTTTACAAGGTTAACATCCGTTACCTGTTTTCTATTCGAATATCGTATTCGTTTTTTGTTGATTTTCATGCATTTATTTTTTGTTTATTTATTATTTTCTTTCTTTTTCAGATAGGTGAGTTAGGCCGACTTCTTATCAACATTTTGGCCTTTATTCCTGGTGTAATTTTATGCTTCTTCCCGTCATACGATTATGAAGAACAAGTTTACACACATTGGCAAAGGACCGGCATCCTAGACAAAATGAATAAAAGAAAAAAGGTTCAGTTATGAACAAGTCATTGTTTTCTCTTTCCCTTCGTAAGCCTGACTCATCATTGTACTCAGTCCTCTTCCTGCCCAACTCCGAATTTGCAAGGAATAGTACTGGGAACGAGATTAGTGCCGAGACGGTTACAAGATATAATGTTTTTAATGTATAAGGTTAAAAATTCACTAGCTCCAGAGCATGTATGTAATATATTTTTTCAGCAAGATAAGCATTATAACTTACGAAGTGATTTTCCTGTTCCAAGATACAATACTGTTAAGTATGGCAAGCACAGTATCAGGTATTTAGGCCCACACATATGGGGCAAGATAAGCCAGGAACTATGCAGTAAGACCAGTCTTCAGGCATTAAGGAGAGGGGTGCGTGCTCTCATTGTGCTTGACTTGCTGGACGGTACGTGTGGCTGCTGTGCATGCTCATCTTAGAGTGGTGGGTATGCATAGTGGCTTCTGCTGTCTGGCTGCCTGGTGTATTGGGAGTGTCCTCCCCTATCCTCTATTTAATTCGTCTAATTTGAATTTTCTAGACTTTTAACTTTCTGAATTTTGTATTTATGTTTGATTGCTGCTTATATGTTTGTCTTGTATTGTCTGTTTGTTTGTCTGTGTATATGATTGTCTGTTTTGTTTTTTGTCTATCTATTTGTTTGTCTTTGTTTGTTCCCTGCTTGTCCTGCTGTTTGTCTGTAATGATTTTATATATTAATGTTATTTTTATATATTGATGATATTTTAGTGATATATTTTTAATATTTTTATATTTGCTTGATTTAATCTTGTATTATATTCATTTTGTTTATTTGTAGTGTCCACAATTAGCTTTTAGCTAAATACCTTGACACTTTACTAAAGTTTATGTTTGTATGTATGTATGTATGTGGTGGTTTAGAGCGATTTCTTTCGCCATTCACAGCCGAGTTGACAATAAATTAAGTGAAACAGTCAGATTTGCAATCAAATATTTCCACCCATTGCGCATGCCCAGTGCGGGGAATGCTTCTGCCAAGTCAGGAGTCTGTAAAGTTGCGCGCGATTTTCCAGCCAATTGCAAAGCTAAACGTAGCAATAAACGAAGCATTTAAAATAATTTTAACACCAGTGAAAGTGATTCTATGCAAAACCCCTTGTTCTCCTTCTCATCCCATCCCGAGAAAGAGTGGCAAAAGACGGAGCGTAAAACTAAATATTTCCAGCAGAAGAATCTTAGGAGAACTAAACCCTTACGAAAGGAAATTGTAGACGTAGGGTTACCATAGAAGCTCTTATAAGATGTTTTAACAGACTTTTAAAGAATGTGTGACTATTTTTTCGTTATAGGTATTTCGCGAACCAAGGAATGCTAGCCAGCTTGGTCAAATTCGTTCATCATATGCTGATTTCACTGAGGTCCGCTGTAGATTTTTTCTTTTTTTATGTGTATATCTTAACTTTCAGTATATTGTTCTAGCTATTAATCATTTCCTACTCTTTTTATACTGCAGAATTTTGCTGTGAGCAGTTCGTCTTCAAATGGTGCAGTTTTATTCTGTGTGGTAGGGGGAAAGATGAGTGAACGAATTAACTTTTCTGATGATCTTGGCAGGTAAAAACACAACACTTGACAACTCGTAAGGCCTTATTTTAAGCGCCGAACTCTTCATGAGCCATACATATTCAGTCATTTTCTACCTCGGCTCTCAATAACGCGGATGTCTCCCCAAGACGGACACTTAGTGCATGCCGGTCCTGGCAACGTGTCCTTCTTGTGGTCTTAGAGACGCTATTGATTCCTTGTAGTGAAGATGATCGGTCAATCCACTTTTCAGTTGAGGCAGGGGTATTTATTGAAGTGGACATAGAGCGCAGCAATTTGGGGTGATACGGTGGTCTGGTATAAAGAAAATGGAAGGTACGGTTGTAGTAGTGCGCTCGTTGATTACCTGCGTAACAGTCGTTTCCGTTTTCTCTAACTTAGCCAAGCGGCCCGGAAGCGTGGAAGATGGAAGACGCGCGAGGGTAGGAGCCAAAAAAGGGACCTTACGTATCTTCCGCGTTTTTTTTTTTTTTCCTCGCTTCCAAAAAGAAACGCGAAGTTACGCAGGCCAGCTCGTCGATTGTTGGATCCCTTGGTAACTAAAAAAACAAAAACAAAACAAAAAGGCATTTTCTACAGTGTTTGTGAGACACTTACCTGATAAAAATAGCTTCCGTTTTGCGTTGTAACGCTCTGCTTCTCTTGTTTTCTGTATTACTCCAGGTGTATTGTGATGGTTGGCCTTCCCTATCCTAACATTTACTCGCCAGAACAAAAGGAGAAAATGACCTACCCAGATGCTACTTTAGGGGTAAGAATGTATACTTGTAGGTTTAAACCTTCCGGGGTGCGGTGGGCAGGGAGGATGGTGGAGAGGTTTCTTTGCAAGGAAAATGACGTTCCTTGCAAAGAAACGCTTCCTCCATCCTCCATTAAGGTCAAATGTCCTAGTTATATTTTCAGCCATATTTTTTGTGGTTTGTTAGTTTTCATTTTAGATGAAACTTTGTGCAAATATGCACAACATTATATAGAATAGTTCTTCATCTGTCAAATGAACCATTTCCTTTTCTTTTGCGTTCTTTCAACTCAGATTAAAATTTCGTTTTGCTTGTAGCCCCCACATTTCCAAATTTTCCCGTTTTTATTTCAAGTTTTGCGTTGAGATTTTTTGAAGTATTCGAACTAACCTTTGTGCGCGTAGGATTGTGTGCAAATGTCCTTCGTTTAACCACTCGTTGTAATCTATTCTATATCATTCTATATCCAATCACTAATCTCGTCCCAGTCCAATCACTTACAGTTTTTGTCTCAATTTTTTCCTCCTAGCGACCTCGTACAAGTCCGTTAAGGCCGGAAAAAAATAAATAAAGGTGTAAAACTGA
>CALNXK010000028.1:3720000-3770000 GCA_942486035.1 Porites lobata
TACGTGCTGAGGGTAACATCACTGACGCCCTAAATGGTCCCCAAGGTCATGTCTCTGCAAAAACAGTAAAGTCTGTCCAATTAATGGAATGTGGACTAGGAAGACTAGCAGACATTCTAGGAGAGTATGACTACAAAGCGCTTGATCTTTTAAGCTGTATGACTTTAGACGTTGAAGATTGCCATGCCACTGGATGTTACTAAAACGGGGAACGGGGAACGGGGAGCGGGGAGCGGGGAACGGGGAACGGAAGTCTGGGAACGAGTTGTCAGCGGAAACCTCCATAAAAATCCAATATGGCCGATGATCGATGATAGAGAACCGTCGAAACAAACTTAACCGATAACGGCGTTATTTTACTTGAACTATATGCTCATGAGGTGCTTGAAGTAATACGGAGGTAATAACTTCATGACGTTTTTCACCTTTTTGCGTTGTACTAAACAATTATCCGTAGGAAACAAAATGTGCTCCAACAGCAGTTGAAAGAAGCCAATCGGGACAAAAAGTCTCAAAGCACATGTACAGCCACAGGCGGCCCAGACGTAGTATGTGTCACTGAATGAATATATTAATATCCACATGGACAAATTAATACCATGAGTCGTCGAAACTCCCATGGACTAAAATAGTCTAAAAGTCAAAATATAACAAAACAAAGCTAAGATACCTTCAACTGAACGTATCCTTGTCTTTCCTGGCCGGTTTAAGTGGCATTTTGTTGAGTTTTGAAATTGTAGGTACTATCCACTAAAGAAGAATTAAAGGCTGGCTACAAAACAAACAGACCATCTCCACGCGCCTTCACACGAAGCGCTATAAATTCGAGAATAATCGACGAATCCGCTCCAAATAACCATCAGCTAATCTGCAGGTAACGTGTGCTCCTGCTTCTGGCTCGCTTGCTCCACAAAACCCATCACAACTGCACAATAACTGCTCGCTCATCAACAACCACTGTTGACCTTTACGCTTCGATATGACCGCAAACGACCAGGTTTAATACGCGACGTGAATATTCGAGCTTAGCGACCGCGTTCGCGCAACAATGCAGCACTTGCTATGGGAGGGATGGCACTATTGCTTCTAGGTCAATCGACTGACCGAAGGTTCGCTGCGTTAGTTTTGACCAGAAAACAAAAGGCGATCGCGGGACCGTCCGTAAGGGCAGCCCTGGGCAGGACAGGGCAGCCCTGGTTTTCAAGTTCGAATTCTTCTAACGATCGCTGTCTCAGCTGCTGTCACATTGTTCGTCCAGCCGCTTGCATAGGTTCTTGACTCTACCAGACTAATTTGCTTAGACTAACAAAGTCTTACTCCTTAATATGTTGTCCAAACTGGTGAAGGAGGACGAGAATTTTCCGCCCAGGAAAAAGGCAAAATCTGGCCTCGCTATGCAGCTGAATAGAAGATACAGCTGAAGATATCGTAAAGTAATTAAAATTTATGTGCGCGATATCTTTTGTTATTATTGTTATTATTCTCAAAACTCAGGGGGAACCAACGATGTCAACAATGATTTCCCCCTAAATGCATTGAAAACACATTTAAGGCTGTCCAGAGTACTTTTGATCGAAAACTGAATTCTAAACAGCGCTTACATAAATTTAGTCAGGAGGGCTAAAAGCGAAGCTAATGATTTATAGTTTGCTCACACTAAATATAAAATATATCGTGTAATGGTAAGCGGAGAAGGCAACGAGACAGGGCCACCCAACGACTGTTTCCTCAAATACTTTCAATTGAAAACACTTTTGTAGCTATTCATAAAGTACTTTTAGCTCTATAGAAATGCATTCTAAGTGGCGCTATAAAATTTGCATCTCGGTGTTCGGCCATTCTAGAGGAACTTGAGCTAGCCTGCGTCGCAGACGCTCTAAACCTTCTGTATATAGCGTCTGCGAATTAGTGCACAATATCGTGTTCGAATCCCGTAGAGTCGCAAAGAAATATGTCGACGTTATTGATTGGCTATTTTCTTTCGCAGTTTGTGATTAGTCCGATTTGAATTAAGCGTTGACAGGCCAAACATGACGGCTGTGTATAAAAGTGGGACGGGGACAAGGGGACGGGGACATCGGGACGCGTGTGTGGGGACTTGGGACTTGGGGACGCGAGACGAGGGACTTGGGGACGTCAAGTATGGGACGCGGGGACGCGGGGACGCGGGGACGTCAAAAACTAGGACGCAGGGAACCCGGGATGTTAATGATTATTGCAAAAGTCGGAGGTAAATGCGATATCTCTTTCTTCGTGGAAATGTGTTATTTATGGTCAACATTAGATTCCATCTTGCAAAACCACATTGGACACCTTATGATGTTTACACAAAATATTTCTTTATAATCGAAGTATTAAAAGCCCACTGACTATCGTGATCAGGTTTAGGGTTGATTTCCACTGTCGCGTAATTTTTTCATGCCTACGTGCGTAAAATTTACGTTCGCACATAAAATAGAGGCAATGTCTGAAAGGCCGCACGTAAGCGTAAAAGTAGAATCTCGCTCAACTTCACGTTTAATCTCGACAATTTATATCTTGCCTATCTTATTTACGTGATTAAAATTTACTTGCGTTAACGTGCATAGCCAAAAACGCGTCGGTGAAAATCAACCTTTAAGTACTGTTAGCAAGCATTTACTGTTAGGTTTGCCACTAAAAATGTAGAACAAAATAAATATTGCTGCAATAGTTGAATCCCTCGTTACAGGCGATGGATTTCGGAGTTAGAACTTCGGGATTCGAAGCTCGCTAATGCCACTTAATTTTTATTTATTTGGAATCGAATGCTGTTATTCTACATAATTTCTGGCGACCGCAACCCACCCTACCCTACTGGCTCCAATATTCCATCAGCAAGAAGACTAGGACAACGGTTTCACTTTCTTTAATGCAGGGGGTCTTCGCTGAGTCTTCTCTTCGTAAACAGGCATGGAGGAACCCTAAGGAGGGCAGGGTGGGTTTCCTTTCACCAAAACATATTCACGAGGAAAGTGACTGATATCGCATTTACCTGCGACTTTTGCAATAATCATTCACATCCCGCCTCCCCTGCGTCCCTGTATTTGACGTCCCCGCGTCCCCGTCCCACACGTCCCCGCGTCCCATAGTTGATGTCCTCAAGTCCCTCGTCTCGCGTCCCCACGTCCCAAGTCCCCACACACGTGTCCCGATGTCCTTGTCCCCTTGTCCCCGTCCCACTTTTATACACAGCCAAACATGACTCATAGCTCGTGACCAGAGAGATTGAGCTCGTGATAGTGTGAAACGTGACTTTAGAGAACCCTAGAGTAGCTTGAACAACAGATGTTTTTCTTCCTCTCGTTTTGCGTAATTTATACAGTGCGTGGAGTACTGTTCTACAATTTGACTCAGCAAATTTTTTTTTGCCGCTTTGAGTCTCACCTTTAGCTACATTTAGGGGATGTGAAGCTGGTCTGTTTCATACATATTGAGTAATTAGTTCCTGTAGTTTATTTTTTGGCAAATGTTTTCTAAGACGATTTGATCACAGATGCATAAATGATTTTCTTTTACCTCTGATTAAGCCTTAAGCTTCTTTATTGCGGCTAAATAACCTTAGTTTCTTTGGTTTTCAACAAAACGCTTGGACCTGAACAGCTACATGTGTGTATTTTTTTTTTCGTGAATAACGTGATGATTTCTTCACTTGTTTTGACTCTAGAACTGTCGGCTAAATGACAGAATACGCAGTAGTACATCTGCAGCGATTGGAAGACGCTGGGAAACCAGCCGGCAAATTTACTAGCAAATTCTGGCCTTGAAGGAATTATCTCAAAGCGTTTTTTTGCTCAGAAGACGGCTCTAAAGTTCGAACTACTCTTTCATTGTTCACTGTAAACGATCCTTGCCAACTCCCTTCTGTGAATTTTGACATGTCACTGCGCCCAACCGTCACGCACACGTAAAAATTAGGCCAATCGTGCGGCTCGTAAGAAACCCGTAAGAAACCCGCCTATCAGAAACGCTCACATATGTCCTTGCGACTCTGCAGGATATTAGAACGAGCTTTTGTGCACTAATTCGCAGACGGACTATACAAAGGGTTTAGACGAGTGCGTGGGCCGGCTGCAACGCGGGCTAAACTTGGGCCGGCTTTTCGAAATTACGAGGAATTCAGAATTATTTTCCCGAAAATTTTAGATGCAAATTTAACGTATTACGAAGGAGATAATTTTTCAGATACCTTCTTTCATCACATTTTTGAATCCGAGAATTTTAGGATTCCATTTTACTCTCTACGAAAAATAGCCTAACCCGGTGAGTGAAATGTGAAAAATTAAAAGTTGGATGCCCAGAACTGTGAAAAACAACAATAGGTCTAATTGCAGCACACTTTCTTGTACATTTCCTTGCCGTTGATTTGCATGATTGCAACGTGAAACGTCCAGAAAAATTCCTGGTTTTCACTTTTTATGGAGAAAATGTGGCACATTTTCTTGTTAACTTTTTCCACTGCCGCTCAATTTTTCTAGCTCCGCTATAAGATTCGTATCTGTTCGGTGCTCCTTGGGCAAATTGGATCATTTTAAAAATTACAAGAGCTTCAATATTATTTTCCCGATTGATTGACCTGGAAGCAATAGTACCATCCCTCCCATAGCAAGTGCTGCATTGTTGCGCGAACGCGGTCGCTAAGCTTGAATATTCACGTCGCGTATTAAACCTGGTCGTTTGCGGTCATATCGAAGCGTAAAGGTCAACAGTGGTTGTTGATGAGCGAGCAATTATTGTGCAGTTGTGATGGGTTTTGTGGAGCAAGCGAGCCAGAAACAGGAGCACACGTTACTTGCAGATTAGCCGATGGTTATTTGGAGCGGATTCGTCGATTATTCTCGAATTTATAGCGCTTCGTGTGAAGGCGCGTGGAGATGGTCTGTTTGTTTTGTAGCCAGCCTTTAATTCTTCTTTAGTGGATAGTACCTACAAATTTGAAAACTCAACAAAATGCCACTTAAACCGGCCAGGAAAGACAAGGATACGTTCAGTTGAAGGTATCTTAGCTTTGTTTTGTTATATTTTGACTTTTAGACTATTTTAGTCCATGGGAGTTTCGACGACTCATGGTATTAATTTGTCCATGTGGATATTAATATATTCATTCAGTGACACATACTACGTCTGGGCTGCCTGTGGTACAGCCATATTTGGAACTCAAGCGAATCTATACTGAGTCTAGCCCACAAAGCAATGAACTACTTTTCCATGATAGATAACATAAATCGAAGTAGTCAAGTAGCTTGTGTGCAGACTTCTTCTATTTCCTTTGATAGAGATGACTGCTTTGAAAAATGTTATTGACCACGTCATCACATAATTAGTAAGACTACTTTAACAATCTGGTTCTGCTTTTAATATTATTAGATTTACTACACTGCAAGCATTCACGATATTGAAGTGATTCACTGATCCATGAAAATAAAATAATATCATTTTATTATTTTGTGAAACAATTTGTTTCAGGTCAGTTTGCCCAGTATAGACCAGTATAATGACCCTAATGGAACCTAATGCACTCATTTTCCTCACCCTAATCAGTAACTGCAGTCCACTGTCGTACAGTGGCCATTTGTCTTTCTGCGTAATACCCCTGATGACCCTTTCCTGAATCAAAACCATTGGATTGCATTGAATGCAACATTCTCACTCACTGCAGATCCTCAATTTTTATTAACCCCCGCCCCCCTAAGAATGTGATCCCAAACCCCTCCCTTTTGAAGAAAAATGTCGTAAAATAATCAAAGTACCTCCTCATGAGCACGAAATGTTTGGTGCAATTCATACCATACAATATCGCTGTATCAAGTACTGTTCTCGGTGCAGGAGGAGGGGGTACTATAATGGCCTAAACAGAGCCTGAAGCCTTTTTCAGGCTTCAGGTACATGAAAGGGAAGGGGTTTTTATAGTGAAGTATATGAAAGGGACCAAAATGAGATCAGTCACAGATGCATTTTATGGATGTGAGAGACAAGAAAACATGTTTTAGCTATTTATTCATATTGTAAAGATGGTGTATTTACAGCAGTTAAAAAGGGATGCAGCGTTCAAAATAAGGTATGTGAAAGGGGTACCATTTGTCCCTAGAGGGTATACAAAAGGGGTACCTTTTCTGTCTAAAATGGTACATACAAAGGGTAAAGGGTTGGTCCCTGGGGCAGAGCCTCTTTGGTGAGTAAAAATAGGCAAATATACCATTTTTTGGATGTTCGAAAATCCTAGGAGAGGCAGGCATGCAAGAAACTTTACAACAAATGTTTCGAAAATTCTAGATCTCAAATCGTCTTCCGAACAGATATTCTTCCGAAAATTGTCGTTGGGTGCCCCTGCTGGCTGCTTCGATCTACGTTATCTTTCAGCATGTATTTAAGCCAAAATCCTACGAAAAGCGTCAAGCAAAAGTAGTTCATTGCTTTGTGAGTTAGACCCAGTATAGATTCGCTTACGTTCCAAATATGGCGGTGCTTTGAGAGTTTTTGTCCCGACTGTAGCTTCTTTCAACTGCTGTTAGAGCATATTTTGTTGTTTAGTAAAACGCAAAAGCGTGAAAAATGTCATGACATTATTACCTCCGTATTATTTCAAGCACCTCCTGAGCATATAGTTCATTAGTAAAATAGCGACCTTAAGTGTTGTTTCGACGCTTCTCTATCATCGATCTTACCGGGTTCTTGATCCTTACCGGCCATTTTAGTCCGGTGGCTTAGTGCAAAATTTTGGCGAGATCTATACAGAGCGGACAAAAGCACCAAACTTTGCATGGTTGTAGCTTAGGGCATGTTAGTCAATATTAGGATCGGTGCCCACAGCTACCTCTTCAGGATTTGCAGCAACTGCTCGCTGAAGTTCTTCAACAACCTTCTATGATGGGTGCCCTGTGCTGAAAATTGCAATCCCTTTTTTTTTTGCCTTTTTTTGATGAAAATCACATAAAAAGGGAAGTAGATGGAAAAAGAAACTGTATTAATACTATCATTATGAAACCAATGACTAAAACAAGTCAACATAATGATATAGCACCTATGATGTACCATGGTGGGTGCCCTGTGCTAAAAAAATACCAATTCCTTTTTCTTTTACCATTATTTCGATGAAAATCACATGAAGGACATGGAAATAAAAAAGAAATTGTATTATTATTAAAACCAATGAAAAAAACATGCAAGGAAAATCCAAGGAAGATGTTTTCGGACGCGTTCCAAAATAGCCTTTCAAGGTGGCGGCTGTGTCTTTTCATGGACTGTAAGTATCTACTAGAATAAATTGCCGTTTTGGGGGGGAAATTGTGTACAATTTGAATCACGACAGGTTTAAGTGAATTTTAAGTTCTTCTTGGTGATAAATTTGTTATCGAAAGCCACATTTTCTCTTCACATTTTGTGCCGATTATGAATGAGTATGCTGCGTTTATTTTCGTACTGGTTAAAATTAATAATAGTAAAAACAGCTTCTTTCTATAGCGCTCATATCCTGAGCACATGGTGCTTTACAATGTTAAAGAGGAAAAAAAATTATATCTCGAGCATGAAATAACATAATTATATTAAAATCTATTTGCAATTCACAAAGAACAAGAGAAGGAAACAACCTAAGAATTCATCTGTTTTAAAATTATTTTGCCTTTAAAGTTTATATATGATGATAATAAGTCATGGAGAAAACTAAATATACATTCTATAAGTGTAGGTATATGATCTGCAGATATTAAAGACGTTTTACAAAAGTGTTGACTTACTCTCTAAAAATTGGGTAAAAAGGTATGTTCTCAGTCCTTTCTTTCAACTGGCTAAAGATGGTGACTTGCGCAAATCTAGCTAATGGTAGTGAGTTCCACAGTTTAGGGGGGCACACTGAAAAAGTCTTTTCCCCGTGAGTTTTCGAGGTTGTTCTAAGACCTGCTGAGATGCGGACCACAAGTTCCTGGAAGGCCTTCGATAACTGTCCGCTAGGTAGCTATGTGGAAGGTTATTAAGTGATTTGAAAACTGACAAAATAAACAACATGATAACTAACAGGAAGCCAGTGAAAGTCAAATAAATGATGTGTTCGCAAAGTTTGCGAGTCCGAGTAACGATCCTGGGGGCAGTGTTCTGAACATATTATTAAAAGTTCCTTCAAGTGCATTTTCCTACAACCATAGAGCAAGGAATTGCAATTAATAGTCTGTTTTAGATGTAATAACAGCATGCACTGCAATTTCGCAAGACGCCCGTGTGAGACACTTTCTTATCTTTGATAAGTTCCTGAGTTGGTGAAACGATGTTGTGCAAAAAAATGCTGAGACGTGTGCGTCAAACAGCACGTTGTCATCAAATACTACTCCCAGGCTTTGTTGGTGGTGGTTCTTAGCCTTGCATTACCCATAATGACGTCGCTAAAGGGTGGACGAGTACGGTACATCGACAAGATAAGCATGATTTCGGTCTTATCATGATTGAGTTTAAACTCGTTTCTACACACGAAGATTGAAATCAGTTGGGATCGTTGTCATATTTACCTAGGGTGAGAATCGAAAAGAGAGGATCTGAGAAACCCATTAATTTAACGGATCAATTATTTATGGAACGCTCCTTGACAATTTGCTAGAATTCAAGAAGGAGGACTGTGCCGTCTTGTTGCAATTAAGTTTCATATTGAAATCACTACAGTAGGAAACACGTTACTGAAGTGCAAAGAGCCATCAATCCTGTCACCTTACGTCCAAATAAGAAAAAGCAAACTAGAAAAGAGAAAAAAGAATATTGAAGCAGATCAGAAACAGCAAGTTGGAGATTGTGGCACCAAACGAGCTTGTAAGACTGACACTATAGTGGAACTGCAAAGTGTGTGCCTTTGTTTGTAACGAATACAGCTTAATATGAAGTTCAGCAAGTATAAAGAAATGTGTATCATTCTCCACTTCATTTGCTATGTACTCAGTGATTTCAACAAATGCTCTTGATTTATTTAATTTCTCGTCTTCCTCGGCCTTCCAAGCGGCTCCACTTTTCTTCTTGCGTTCCTCTGACATGTATGCCTATTTCGCACGTCAGCCTTTTTAGTACATTTTCAAGGAGCGTTCTATAAATTAATGCTTGTACCGTTAAACCAGTGGGCTTCTCAAATCTTCTTTTGTTGATTCTTGGCAAATATAACAACGATGCCTGTTAATATCCATCCTGGCGTGTAGAAAACATCTCAGCTTCAGAAACCTTTAACTAACCAGTAAGTTAATAAACTCGGTATAGTCATTCACAATCGGCACAAAATATGAAGCGAAAATGTGGCTTTCGATAACAAATTTATCACCAAGAAGAGCTTAAAACTTCACTTAAACCTGTCGTGATTCAAATTTTGCATAATTTCCCCTAAAAAAACGGCAATTTATTCTAGCAGATACCTACAGTTCATGAAAAGACACCTTCAAGCCGCCGTCTTAAAAGGCTATTTGAGACTGGGTACGCGTCTGAAAACATTTTCCTTGGATTTTCCATTTAGTTGACTTGTTTTTGTCATTGGTTTCAATAATAACACAATTTCTTTTTTTATTTTCTTGTCTTTCATGTGATTTTCATCAAAATAATGGCAAAAAAAGGAATTGATATCTTTAGCACAGGATACCCACCATGGTATATCATAATTGCTATATCATTAAGTAGACTTGTTTTAGTCATTGTTTTCAATAATAATGGTATTAATACAGTTTCTTTTTTAATCTACTTCCCTTTTACGCGATTTTCATCACAAAATGGCAAAAAACAAGTAATTGCAATTTTTAGCACAGGGCACCCATCATGGAAGGTTGTTGAAGCGAGCAGTTGCTGCAAATCCTGAAGAGGTATCTGTGGGCATCGATCCTAATATTGACTAACATGCCCTAAGCTACAACCATGCAAAGTTTGGTGCTTTTGTCCGCTCTGTATAGATCTGAGCCTTTAGCCACCTGACTATTTGGATTTTTATAGAGGTTTCCGCTGACAACTCGTTCCCAGACTTCCGTTCCCCGTTCCCCGTTCCCCGTTCCCCGCTCCCCGCTCCCCGCTCCCCGTTCCCCGTTTTAGTAACATCCGTGCCACTGTTCATTCCAAGAAAGTGAACGTGTCTAAGCTCGAATATGCTAGGTCGTTTGGTGCAACAATGAAGGAGAGCGTCAAACGTGCTACAAGCTGGGCTACCCAAAGCCCGACACAACGGTGTCTCTTCATAACGTACCGTTGATGATGCCTCTGTCCGTTGTCAGCCTTCCTGCAAATGACTGTGACCTCTTACGCAACTGGGCCTCAGCATATGGTGCTGCAGTAAGACAAAGGACAGTGCGGCAGGAAACTACAATGGCTAAGCACGGAACATTGCCAGAGTATCTTTATCAACGCCATCTGGAAGTTGGTGATAAGGTTAATCTGAACTTCGGAGTTGATGAAGATGAAGGACCCCGTGAAGATCTGAACGAGCGTGAAGTGAGTGAGGAAGCTAGTGTCTCTAGCGAAGGCCAGCAAGAATTTGATGAAAGTAATGACGAAGAAGTTGAAGTCAGTGCAGATGACAACAATTCTCAGGGCCAGCAAGATGAATTAGGGGCATCGACGAATTTTCTCTTTGGTGCAAGGTCGCGATATGGAAGGGCAGTGAGGTTCAATAATCGACTGCTGTTTTGAGTATCTGTTTATTACCACATTAAACCTTAGAGCAAGTTCCTGCTGCCATGTAAAACTGAAAAGGAACTAATCGTACCGGTTAGCTTCCTCAGTGTCGACTCAGCTTAGTGCAATCGCATGTTAGACAATCGAGTCTCCAAACTTTCAGGTGTTAGTTATCAAATGGAAATGTTCGATTGGAGATTTTCGATTGAAGTTGAGGAGTTTTGCGACTGCAAAATTGCAATTCTAAAGAGGACTTGTGTGCAAATTCTCCTAAGTTAACTAGGCTCCATAACTAGCGGCTTTTCGGAAATTGAGCCGCAAAGTCTGGGCTCGAGAGAGCGGCAGAAGCAAAGCCTATGATTTAAGCAGACACAAAAAGATACGAAGGCTTCAGACAAAGTTCATGACATTCACAAATACTTTGGTGAAATTAGTGTTAGTTTAGTTTGCTCTGTATGCCCCACTTGTCACCATTGTATCGGTTTTTGACGGTTTTGTATGCGGTTTTCGGTTTTGGCCGAATTTTTTTGCGGTTTTGCGGTTTCTAATATACCCCAATGCCCCCCTCATTAAATAACAAAACAAATAATAATAAATTCGCTATTATGTTGAAGCGTAACTCTCAGTAAAGTTCATTCAAACACTCGAGCACACTGACAGCTCGCACTATAGAAACGAGAACCAGCTGGCAGTATGGGTGATTTTGGAAATTTTCTGAAATTTTTGAACGGTTTGGCTCGTCCTGAATATTGACTGAGTGCAATTTGTCTTGAAAAATTGTGAAATACCGCATTCTGTCCGAGCTCTGTATGCTAAATAGTACTGTTTCACCTCAAATGTGTTGTATAAAAATTATAAAAGGTTGGTTTAAACACCCCCAGATTTGTTGGCAAGAATTTGTAAAGTAAACCTGTCGAACGCAAAAAAATTTGGCGTGATTTATTTTCCAAGAATTTGTTTTCGAGGCCTAATCTACTGTGATCTTGAATGTGATCTAAGACGTTTGCTATTTTTTGTGTGTACATATAAGGTTATCAATTCGATGTAAGATGTTTCACTCTAAAATAACTTAGCCTTTCCCTCAAAAGTCACATGAATGTGCCCTTAAGTTAAATGATTTGTGGATTAAAAGTTTATTGTTTGATTTAAATTATAAATTTATTAAAATTGGAGCTTCGCTTTTAGCCCTGGCTAAATCTATATATTACCTCCTAAGTTTGAGCAGAAACTACGTTGCCATTAACAACGATTTGGAAAAATTAGTAGCCTGCGGGCAAATCTCCCACCCCTGTACCCCCAAGAGCCCTAGGAGGGCTTACTGGCAGGCTAAAAAATTACCACGACACCACAGTTGTGTGGTCCATGGGGACTGTGTGCCGTCCAGAAATCTGGCAATTATTACAGCCTTATTGTATGCAATACTGGCAATTGTCGTGTTGATCAGTTTATACTGGAGGGGTGTTTCACTGGAAAAAAACTGTTAATAAGTCCAAAAACCTGCAGGAATAATTGCAACATCAGATAAACACATTTTTGTTTCAGACTGTAAAGCCACTAAGATTCACAACCTGAAATAAGCAACAAAACAGAGATCTCAGTATGATAGAATTTAAACGTAAATAGCCGCTGAACACAATCGGTCAGCGACAGTATTAATGACAATACCGGACAAATGTTTCTGTAGAGGGAGAGCTCTGTGACAACACAGTATTTCAGTGAAGCAATTGGAAAGGAGAAGATATTAAAGTAGAACAAAGTTAAAAATAATGCGGAGTAAACTACGAGTTATAACACAGTAAATAATTCTCTTTGTGATAGTATTTTCACAAGGCCTAATATGTTAAGTAGTTATGCAAGTTTGTAGATGATATATTAGATGAAAGAAACTCTCTTGCTATTATTTTTAAAAGGACTGTGTCACTAATAATTTTGTAACAGTTATCAAAAAGATAATTCACTCGTCAAAGGCCAGTGAAAGTATTATTGCAATATTAAAAAAAAAAAAAAAAATTGGCACTGATTATTTCACTTTTGTTTTTAGACAAAGCAAAAGTGAGCCAAAATTGTTTCATAATTACGCAAAATTGTCTGAGTTCATATCATTAGTTAGGTCTTTTAGGAGGGTCTCCAAGAAACGGACATACACAATAATCACAAGACTTTGTGCAGCCTCATATAATACATAATGATAACGAGTTGTACTTGCTTCACCTTTGCTTACTGGTGATCTAAATAAATTTTTTTCATATCAATGGATCAGCAAGAAATTTTTTTATTTTAGCTGTTTATGATTGATAAGGAATACTCCTCCAGACGTGCTGCCCCTTTATCGTTAATCTTAACTTGTTCACATCAGAGCCGCCCGCGTAGATCCACATCCCTTGTGCCGCTAGCTTTCGAGGAAGCTCTCCATTTCGAGTGGTAAGCGAAGCGAGCCGCGAGAGAACGCGCGAGCGACGAGGAGTGGAGAAAAAGGAGAGCCCTCCGTTCTTTCTCCACCCCTCACACTCGCGTCTCCTTTAGCGTGCGGCTCTCCCGTGACTTCTCGCGACTCCCCCAAAAGGAGAGCTTGCTCGCAGGCTATTGTACCGCTTGTAAAGTCATCAGATTAAACGGTCATTAAGAACTTTTACACCTAACCTGTGCAAGGGAAAGAGATAATAAAAACGATTCGAATGAACATGAAGGCCAAACCCTTTTTCAAATTTTCAGAAAGGACCCAAGCCCCTGAAACTGAATTCTTGATTTATTACAAGATTTGTTCTTTTTACTTCTTTTAAATATAATTATTTACCACCATATTCACCGAGTAACTAACTTCTGGTTTTCATTTTATGTTCGCCAAATAATTGAATCAAATTAATAATATAGCTTACAAACTGCTGGCTGACATTTGAGAGAAAAGAACTGGTGTTTCTAATGCATTGATTTCCGGCTCATTGTATGGACTAGGTCCTCGGGGTCGGATAACAACGGTGAAACTCCGGCCGGCGTACACATTCTGTGTAAACGTTTAATTTAGAAGTGCGGTTTGCATAGCAGGGTGTTGAATGAAAACTAATTGCCTGTTCATCATTCTGGACAAACCTGTTTTCAGATTCACGCTGGCTCAACCAAGCGAAGCGGCGACGATGAGGGAGAGAGAAGCGAATGATTAGAACAAGAAAACAATGACACTGAGTTTATTTCTGCCTGCCGGGAGAGTAATTTGGGGAAGAAAATAGGTCACGTGTTGCGCTTAACTGTTTTGAACACCAAGAATAGCATTCACCCTTCAAGAGTGTTGGAGAAGAAGATAAATATGGCGTGTCAGAACGAATTACAGAACAGAGACTGCGAAAACAAATCAGGGGAAGTGTGCATCATCTCAAAGCTATCACTTAACTTGTCATCTCCTGACCAATAACTGTCTCCTTGACGAGAAGCACTTCTTATGAAACTTTCGGCTTGTCGGACCTCCGCTTTGATCTTTTGATCATGTGACCATTTGTTTACCACGTCATGCTGCGGAGACCTGGTACAAACTACCGGTACTTCCTCTTCAAGTATAACTCTTCGGTTGAAGAAAAGCATTTTATCTTGATAACTAGAATTAGGAAGTATCTTACAACGGACACCTCTAAGACATTAGTACATGCCATGATTACAAGTAGAATTGATTACTGTAACAGTTTGCTATGTGGACTCCCGGACAACTCTTTAAACAAACTTCAGCGAGTTCAAAACGCAGTAGCCCGGCTTATAACTGGAACAGCAAAGTTTTCTCACATACCTCCGGTGCTCCGCTCCCTTCACTGGCTTCCCATAAAACAAAGAGTTCAATTTAAAATGTTAATTTTAATTTTTAAAGCTATTAATGGCCTAGCTCCTAATTATATTAGTAATTTAGTTAACATTCTATGCCCTAGCAAATATTTGCTTCGTCGAAACAATGAGATACTATTGGAACCATACAATGGTAAAACCAAGAAAACGCTAGGTGACAGGGCGTTTGCCGTGGCAGATCCCAGGCTTTTTAATTCACTCCCTCGTGAAATCAGACACGAGACATGTTTTAACACTTTTAAAACTAAGGTTAAGACTTTTTTGTTTCGCATGGCTTTCTGTTAATTTTATCTAATTTAATTGCTCATTATCTTATTTTTAATACGGTGTAATTTAGTTTTTTTTTTTATTATGTATTTTTAGTTTTTATATGATGTATATAGTTTTCTTATTGCTTTTGTTTATAGTTTTTAGGTATCCTAGATGTAACGCGCATTTGATCATATTCGAATGTTAATTTGCGCGCTATAATCAATAATATTATTTATTTATTTATTTAACTGATATGAAAGGAAACTATGTAAGAAAAGTGGGTTGTTATGGAAACAATGCTGAACAGCTCTTTTATCCAGCTGACGTCACATATCTAAATGATGATAACATTCTGGTGGTGGATGAATTAAATCATCGCATTCAACAATTTAACATTCAAACAGGGAACTCTTTGGAAAGCTTTGGAAAGAAAGGGAAAAAAGATGGTGAATTTCAGAATCCTGTCAGTGTTTGCGTGGATGATGAAGGTCGTGTTATCGTAGCTGATCACCGTAACGGCAGAGTCCAGGTTTTAAGACAAAGGACCAGGAAAACTAAGCGAACCCAATGCTTGTGTTTACTATGGGAACAAGTTTATTGTTTGTGCCAAGCATAATCATTGGTTGAAAGTTGATAAATCAGGGACGTTTTTGTATGAGATAGAAGAGCAAGACAAGGATAATGGACAGCTGTTTTATTCACGGGGATTGTGTGTCCAGAAATAATCTTCTTGTATGCAGTGTTGGCAATCACCGTGTTGATCAGTTTACACCAGAGGGTTGCTTCAGTGGAAAAACTCTTGATAAATTACAATACCCCATAGGAATAACTGAAACACCGGATCGACTTACTTTAGTTACTGACACTGAGACCAAAACAATACACATTCTTAAATTATTAATAAGCATCATAGTTGCTAATCAAACAAATGCAAATCCTCGAATAACCACCAAGAAAAGAAAACGAGAACTCAGTATGGTAGAAGGTACAAGCATGGGCTCCTGGTACAAGTGAATAGCAGCTGAAGACTTTCAGTGAGCATCTTCTTTCTGATATTTATTTCTTAAGGTTTGACACAGGTTCTGTAGCCAGCCTCCTCCTCAGGCGCTTCGCTTTTCGCATGGCAGAGGCGAGCGCGAAACGCGAGTGACTGGTCCTTCCCGCCTTCCTTTGCGCGCACATTTTCATCAAAAGATAGACGTCTGGGTACGAGGCAGTTCTGTAGCTATTGCGATATGTAAATTTGTAAATACGTAAGGTAAAAGAAGCCCTCTTATTATGGAATCTTAAATTATAGTTTTAGTTATTTTTCGTTCATAGCAAATGAAACCTATTACAGTGGGCGAGTCACAGCCACTGAGAGTTTTCACAGAGGTACGCACAACGATTTGCAATTCACCGTAACCGCTCAGGTCTCTTAAATCGTTTCCACTTTCCTTGACTAACTTTGCTCTTTTTATGAGAACTGTGAGATCATGCATTCAGAGCATTCTTACTTATTTTGCTTCTGTCGAAATTTTTCACAACCTCGTCCCCAAGGCACTTTTCCCTGGCTTTGGGGGCGGGCCCCGCTGTCACAGTGATATGGTCATCCCCGCGTTTTGGGCATCCCGATTCCCATATCCATAGCGTTTTGAACATCCCCGGTGGGGGATGCCCAAAACGCTGATCGCTTCGACTTTGCCTGAATTATTTCAGACTGGGGAAAAGTCCGTTAGTCGGGATTGTCAATCACGAATTTACGGCTGAATAGTGTAGGTGCGTGTAAGAATTATATCGTCGGGTTTATTGCGCAGAAAAAAAACCCATAGGCACTAAACGTTGGGTCAAAACATGACGAGACTGAAATAACATCGCGTCGCTTCGCTGTACAACTCTTCATTGTTTGCAAAGCTTCAATTTTTTTAATAGAACTGTTTACAAGCGAGCAATGCCGCAATCGCCGCAGCTGCGATCGTCTGATTCCAAACAGACAAAAAAAAGAACACTAAACGAAGCAATCAAAAGACAAACATGAATAAAACTGCGTTTTGCGGTGTTGAGTTCATAGCATGCATGACATGTGAGGCCTGTACAACTTAACGCCGCAGCGCTACTTGACACACGAAAGGCTGTCACACAATTTATACAGAGGCCTCTTGCACCTACGAGACAGAAGAAATCTGTTGCCGTTTTGAGATGTAGTAGGGCCTTCTTTTGAATCAATTCCGAACAAGTACCAGACCTTGGGAACAACCTTCACAGGGTGCAAAACGTCGCAGGCCTTTACTTCCAGTACATTTCTCTGGCTCCGTTAACAACACTTTGTCTAAGGAGACGAAAACAACTACTAGTGAAAACAAAACAAAAAAAAACAACTGAAAATGTAGTTATGATAAATGGACGCTCCAATGATGGTCACAAGAAGAGATGTTGTGCTTGGCGCACACAAAAAAATATCTCTGACGTTGCGGGCGTGACAGCCGGCGTGACATAAATGGATGTGGGTCAACTGACAGAAAATCTGTCTTCTTGACCCTTCAGAAATATAACTTCTCATCTTTGTTCACATAACATAATAACAAACGGGAGCTATAAGAAGGACTCCGGTTTACAATGCCCCCTCTACCAAAAGATGCAATTATGCCTCACCCTTTCAAAGAAGAACACTGAAAACAAAAGAAATTTAGTATACTGTTTTCGATTATCAACGCGGGCATTTTAAAAACCACGATCAAGAGGATGCATTGGCTTATAAATAAAATTTGTAACTAACCATTTCCATCGTGTCCTTGTAGTAGTCAGGCCAGTAAAACCGTTTTTTGATTTTCCTAAGAGTATTATCGCGGACGGCAGCATAGTGGCACTCTTCGAAGACCCTCTCTTCCTCGGTGATAACAAGTCGCCGAAGCGCTGTGCCAACCTTCTCCTTGGCCACGTAGCCTGCGTAGCATGGCGGTTTTGTCGAGCCGGGCGCAGGAGCGGCGTAGCCGCGAAATTCGCGCGCGAAGCGCGCGAGAACGAGCGGCGAAGCCGCGAGAAAAAGTTTCAAGTTGCTTCCGCCCCAATCTCCTCGCGGTTTCTCTGCCCTCACCCAACCAAAACCGCCATGCTACGCAGGCTACTTGGCCACGTAGAACAAGGACTCTAATTCTGAGTCATACTCGAACTTTTTGGCAAATTTTCGCAGAGTCGTTTTGTCTTGCTTTGTAAAGCCTTCCGGATAAGCCTTCTTTTTAAGATACTGGAAAAGATTTCTATATTTAGCGGAAGCCATCTCTAAAACGTTTTCGATTTTCCCGCGAAATCCAGCATTTTTTGGAGGGGATGACCAAAACACTAGGGATTTGGGCATCCCGGGAGGGTACCGGGGGATGCCCAAAACGCTGCAGTAATATGAGAAGGGGATGCCCAAAACGCGGGGATGCCCAAAACGCTGTGACACCGCCCCGCCCCCAAAGCCAGGGAAAAGGGCCCTGGGGACGAGGTTGAAGTTTTCAGTCATTATTCCATCATGCTAGTGGTATCTCCAAGAAAGGCAGGATATTTTCCCAAAATGTCTTGTGATGTCAAGTATAAACCGACTATGGAACGTTTTTGTACGATGGTTATAATCCATTTCCCTCCCATATCCTATACTACCGTCATGACCCACCTTAAGAGACTTTAATTTTTATAAGGAACAATTATTTGAAAGAAATAATAAGCTGCATTTTATGATTTTTTTTTAAGGTCTCAACAGAAAATAAGGATTTCTTTCTGCGGCACGGTCCCCAGAGTTTTATACATGTACGTAAGTGACATTAACTTAACTATGCCAAATATCACCAGGGATTATTTAACTCTGCAATGTTTCTTATCCCAGTCTAGAGTTTCACGGGTAATAGCAGAATGGAGGGAAGCTTAAAAAACGACTACTTTGATCAAGTACCGTTAACATTGCATTTACAGTTTAGGCTTTAAATAAAACTTAATTGGGGCTATTCGTTTGCAAGTGAGAATAACAGACACTGTACCCTGTGTTAGTCATTATCACTGACTCTATTCTAAGAGTAGTGGACAATTGCATATTTGCGGGCAGCGTAAAATTTAATATAGAGTAACCAAGGTTTATAAGTCTGTTAATGAATAGATCTTTCCATTTTTTTAAACTATTAACATGGACAAGTTAGCGGAAAATCCGTCGACACTACTGGAAAGAACGCTTTAAAATTAGTAAAATTACCAAGTCTGAAAGGGAGCTGATGAAACCTAACGAAGATATAGAATCTCAAAGTCGCAAAATTTTACAGACGTTTGTATGGTGGTGGTGGTGGGGGGTCACAAATTTGCCCCCCACCATACAAACGTCTGTAAACTTTCGCAACTGTATGGAGCTATAGCAAACCCTGGAAGGGTCTGTTAAAAATGGAGACACATTTGGCTGAATGTAGACGCCACTAATCAGAAGTGAATCAGGATAGGAAATCATAATTTAAAAATAGAAACTGGAAGATTTACAATTCCCAAAACTCCTGAAGATCTTAGAATTTGTGATCACTGCAATCTAAATTCGGTTGAAAATGAAATGCACATATTATTTCACTGTATTCATAAAATGATTTGAGAAAGACTCTTTTCATTAAAATCAACGACCGAAATACATTATTTACAAATTACAATATCCATGATAAAGTCTGTTTTCTTTTTAACAATACTGATTCACATATCAGCAGGCTAACTGCTAATTTCGTCTTTCAAGTATTTAAAAAAGAAAGAAACATAATTAGTTATACCATTCCATTATATCTTCATTTCCTTAAATTCAGCTGTTTATTGTTATTTTAATCGGTAACACCTGTACAAAATGGTAATAGTGAATGAACTTGTTGTTGTTGGTTCTGCCTCGATTTAGAGCTGATTCCTCTCCCACGTTCAGCCTCCCTGACTAACTCCCCAATTTGAACTTGTAAGAGACTACTAGCGAGATCAAAACTGTCAAGATATTGCCCGGCCTTAAGTTAGTCTAAAGGGCTGCAACTGGCTTGTTAAAGCTAAATAAAGGAAAACAATCATAACATAATTATAGTGCTTCGGAGAAAGAGGGGGACATTGGAGGGTTCCCAATACCGCAATACCGTAAGAAAAAATGACAAATACCGAAATACCGCGTCGAAAATCGTCAAAATACCGATACCGCATATTTTAATCACATTTATATTAGGTTCCGCATACTTATGGTTGCTTCCATCTAGCGCGTTTAATTATCTCAGGCATCAGATCTGCCAGATGTCCATGTTCTTTTTTTTAATATTTTGGTAGTTCGCAAGTTTTTCGCAAATTTTCACTGAAACGTAAACTGCATTCGTTCAGCCTTTTGGTAGGTCGACCCAACAGCTAATTAACTCCAATAAAAATAACTCTTGAAAGCACGAAAAACAAACCAACCAAAACCCTTTCCACTCACGTCTAGTGCGAGTTTTGGATCACTCACCGTTTCTGGGAAACCAGTCTAGATAGCCTCGTAAAAAATCGTCTCGATAAAATGGCTACTCGATCTGCCACGAAGACGTGACTCGTTTAAAAAACAACAATCCTCCTCATTGAAACGAGGCTCGTTCAAAAAACGAGTCCTTCGGAAAACGATACTCGTTTAAACGAGACTCGTTCGTTCTGCATATGAGACTCGTGGAAAAACGAGACTCCTTTGGAAAGACTCGTTTAACGAGAATCGTTTGGAAAGACTCGTTTAACGAGACTCTTCCGGAAAGACTCGTTTAACAGAAACTACTCGTTCGGAAAGCGAGACTCATTAGGAAAACGTGACTCGTTCGTGAAACCAGACTCGTTTCACCAGACTCGTTCGTGAAAGACTCGTTCGTGAAGGGAGGCTAGTTAATCTATCCGGATCATTCACCGTTTCTGGGCAACGTGTCGTAAATTACTCGATAAAAATCGTCTCGATTTTAAGGCCTCTCGATTACGTATTCGCCAGTCCAACCGAAAACGTGAAATCGAGTCTCGTTTCCACCTGTCTGGATGACTCGTTTCAAAAACGAGACACGTTAAACTAAAACGTGGCGCCCAAAACGAGACTCGATTTTTCTCTAAAACGTAGGGCCCAAAACGAGACTCGATTTTTCTCTAAAACGTAGGGCCCAAAACGAGACTCGATTTTTCTCTAAAACGTATGGCCCAAAACGAGACTCGATTTTTCGTTTTCGTAGGGACTCGTTCAAAAACTAGAAAAGGTATTTGCCTGGGGAAGGTTAAGTCCAAAAAAGTCAGAAAGATATCCCCTAAAAAAAATAGCCATGCGCTGGCTTCAAAATATCAGAGAAGGGAAATTGTAAGGGCAATGGCAACGGAAGGATTGAGCGTAGATAATTTCTGGGGTCGTCTGGGGTAAATACTTTATTTATACATGGGTAGGCCGAAAATCCTTGGTTCGCGCCATTCCGCTTGGGAATCCTCAGATTATAAACCATTGTGAGGTGATTCAAATTTGCAGAGAACTCTTTTACATTTCAGCAGATCGTTCTTTTTTATGTGAAAGTTAATAGTCATAATTATATTTGCAAGATTTTTTAACAGTTTTTTTTGTTTTTGTAAAAGGTGGGCACCCCTAGATAGAAAAGGTTAAAAATGGAAAATAAGATTGAAAAGACACCAGCAAATAAGTACGACAACAACATTTTTGATAAGAAAGAGAAAAATTCTATTTGCATTTCAACTGAGGATAATATTAAAGGTTCTCACACAAATCAACTTAGCCAGCGGCCATACAAAAGAGGATAAAAATAAAGAACAATTGATAATACTAAAAAAAAATCATTTGTTGAAGCTTTTAAGAGAACTTAACTATTGTATAGCGGCTCAATCATTATGAGATGGTGTGGCTTCGACTAATGGTAACCACTCAATAAATAAAGTTGATAATTTAAAAAAAAATTACACTGCTCTATAAAGGTAACAACTGCTATTTTCAAGAAACACATTATTCGTACATGGCTATAATCAATTATTATTATTAATGATATTAATAGCGCTCATCAAATCTGTTTTTAGTTTTCTATGCAATGTTTTTTTGGAAATATATTTTCGTATTCGGGCCTTAACGAAGTACTTGACTAACGAAACAGAAAAATATAATGATTTGATATTACTATTCTACTTTTAAACCTATAACGGGGGTAGCCTGAGTATCAGGCCATCCTTATGGGCTACCGAGAGGAGATTTTAGCTCTCTCCTTGTTCGCTCCTCTCTTCCCCCTTCTCACTCAGAAACGCCTGATACTCAAGCTATAACGAGAGAGGCCAAAAACGTCACGTACAACCAAGGGCTAATTCAGTTGCCTTTTAAAAAAAGGCCCATGTTCACCCATGCGGCTTTGCTTGCCCTATACTACAGAAAAATAATTTGGCGAAGTTGAAAGTTTCTCCCCTCAGTGTGTGTAGAGTGACACTTCGGCCATGCGTGAAAAAAAAACGAACACTCTGCCCAATCAAACCACCTTCTGAATTTGACAAAGGAAGGGTTTCAAAACAAAAACACCCGCTCACAAAGTCACGTTGGTGAACATGGGCTTTTAAGAGCTAAATAGTTTAATCCTTTATATACATGTATGAACGAAGAAAAACAAAATCAACTCTGTTCTGAGCAATCCAAACCGTTTCACCATGGACACGCTCATGTGAGCTTTTGGTTTTATTTTTAATCTTAGAGGCTGCCATAAACAAAGGCCCTGGTGTTGCATTGTGACGTTATTAGATGAAATCCATTAGGAAATTCAGCAAATTTTAATTTTCATTGGACAAAAACCTTGTAACAGAATAATTTACAGAATACGACCTTCTTTTGAGACTTTTTGAGGGATATAAACATGATGAGTTATCTGTGATGACACCAAAGACGATTTACGATGGGATTCCGAGAAAATAAATAACAAATTTCAATAGAACCGGCGACTGTGAAACAAAGGTAAAATTCTGAAAATTTCATCTGCAAGATGCCAATTTGTGAAATTTGTCATTTTTATCCGAACTCCCATAAATAATTCTCTTTGGTGTTATTGCAGAAAAGCAATTACATCTATAGCCCTTGAAAAATGAATGCGATATTCTGGTAAAAGGCTTTTTTTTTTTACACTGGGATTTTAAATTTACTTAATTTCTTGATGGATTCCATCATAATACGATGTAAAGAATAATGAACTTGACAATTAGCTTTCCTTCACCATCAACCCAGCGATTGATGTTGGCCACATCGTGCCCCCACATCTCTCCTTCCTTCAGTGTAGTCGTCGAGAGAATATGAGTTATTTCCTCCACCTCTCCGGGCGACAACACAATTCTATCGATAAAAAAAAAGACGCTAGTTTCATTCATTTATATCTTTAATGTGACTCACCACCATCATTTACCAATCAGCAAAAATTTGTTAATTTGTGGTGTGAAAATTCAGTAGTATCAGGTAGAGCTAAACTGTTCAAAACTAGTGTTTCGATGTATTTTGTACAATAGGAACCCCATCTACTTTCAAAATCGGTCCAAGTTCGTGAAAAGTCAAAAAGCAAAACGCCTATAACAGTGAGCAGTTCGTCTGAGACACGATGTATTGAGAATGTCCAATTTCATTGTTTTATCTTTCCTTTTTATGAACTTATAACTTGATGACCGGTTCATTGTAAATTATATCTGAAAACGGTCCAACACTAAAATCAGAACTGGCGGTCTAGTTTTTTCTTCAGGCAACATTCATCAACCTTCTTTTCTTCGTCGGTACATACGGAGTCCTCCTACCTGAGTTCCACTCTAGCTGGGAAGGGTGCGGCGACCAGCTGTATAAATAATTTCAGATCTTGCGTTAAAATGGCCCTCCACTTGTGGCCATTTGGTGTAGTCCATTCACCGCTGGTAAGTGGCCATTCATTCTTATCAACCAAGTCCCTCATTCGCGTTGGGAAGTCTTTCACAGTCCACCGGAAAGAATGAACCGACTGCTCTTGTTCTTGCCAATGCTCTGCGAACCCCTTTACAATCATAAATACGACACTCAGTTCCCAGTTAATACTACCTAATTATTCAGATATTAGTACATAATTTAAACTTCCATTAAGTGTCGAAACTCAATCCAGCAATCAGTCATCCCCTTCTATATGGTTGTTGGTGCACTTGGTACAGTAAAGAAGAGCATGGTAGACAACATCAAGAAAGTGAAGGAGAGCTACTGTGACAGAGATCCAAAAGATCTGCGTTCTGGTATCTACGCGAATGCTCGGGAAAGTGCATAGCGTACTAACAGATTTTTTTACTCAAGTGAATGATGCTACAGCTGCTTAGTTTGCGCCCGGCTGAAGCACAAGAAGAGCACCAGAACATTTACTTTACAATATAGACAATTTTATAATAATCATAATTATTATTATTATTATGATGACGATGACGATGATGATGATGATGATGATGATGATGAGGATGAGGATAGCCAAACAGCAATCGTTTCGGTCCCTTGTACCAACATGCAATTGTTACACTTTTCTAACATACCAAGAAGATTCATGTACGCTAAAAACAAGAAAAATGTTGATTTTTGTACCTTTTCATTAATTAGAGCTCTCAGTCTCTGTATTTCCCCAAATTGCAGGGCGCTATGGGACGTGGCTGCATTGAATTGGTGAGCCTCCATGTCTTGTTTAACAAAAATTCGTGTGCAACCAGGCACTATACATTTGGCTGCCTTCTTTCCACAAGTATGCTGGTGCATGGTTACATGGGCTCTGCAACATAAAATTATCATGCGCGCACGTTACGTTCCATGTAGTTAACTTGTAGTAGCGTATAGTAGGTCGAATTTCGTGTGTAACGGTTTTCATTTGCCGTGAAGAAGACTGATTTGTGCGGTCGAAATATGTGTTCCCAATAATTGTGTAATTTCTTTACCTCTGTTTTATATGTTTATTAACATCTATTGATAAATGATGCTTGGGAACGTTTATTGTATAGGTGCATATACATAGATCTTTCATACCTAGGCAACTTTGTGCCACATCCAAGGGGACAATCCACTCTACTGTAATTGCATCCGTCTGTTTCATGATCTTGCTGGTTGGCCCTTCGCACCAGAGTCCTGCAGCCCAGACACTCGAGTTTTCTAAATTGGCAGTCATCCTGGTGCCTTTCGATTTCCTCCCTTGTACTCACGTTCGGACACCCTTCGTGAGGGCAACTTGCCACCGCTTTTGGGCAATTCTTCCCGTGTTCTCGAGCCTCGTCAAGTGTCCCCTTCCACTGACAATCCCTATTGCAGCACTCCAGTTTCAGACCCCTGGTCAACTTGTCCAGGCTGACATTGAGGTGTAGCTCATCAAGGTGGAACGGTTGACGGCAAACCGGGCATGGACCTCTTGAGACTGATGTATTACTTGACAGACTAATGATGCTATTCAGGCAGTCCATACACCCAGAGTGGCCACATCTCAAAGTGACTGGTTTCATCATGACCTTTAGACTATAATAATTGGAATTTATTGCTTAGTATTTAATATCGTTAATTATTTATTATTTACTCGGGGGAAACAATTTCTTCTTCTTTTTTTCAAATGATTGCCGTGTGGGGCCCTGATGAAGACTCTTGTTTGGGAATGAAATTCTTACATTGACAGGATCATATATTTCATAAAACGTGCATCGCATTTAGCCACTAAACTTGATTCCTGCAATATTCTCAAATGTAATTGCTATTTGGACCTAACTTAGGAACCCCAAATCAAAAATTCATTGATCCGCTGTTTTTTTTCCTTTCCCGCACCTCGCAGTTTATCTTTTACCCGGGAGTTTTTACTTTCACCCTCCTGTGAAATGTGAAATGTAAACATTGATGTTTTCTCTGCAGCGCGAAAGAGACCCGTTAAAAAGGCCAATTTGTCTTTACGCTATCGTCGTGTTAGCGAAAAAGGAAACCTGCTTTGCCCTTTTTTCGAGGATTTTTTCACGTAGGAATAGCCCGCGATAAACTGTAAAACAGTCCGTTTGTGTCAAGTACGCGAGAGCAGTCAAACAGAAGGTCTGCAACAAGGCTGAAAACAGAGAGCGAGACTGGGGAGAGACTCGCCCCACACGCCCTAGGGGTGAGGCTCGCGCGCTTTTACGTCACGCTTTACCGATTTCTTTACTGATTTTTGCGTGAAAGGTCGCCCGTACTTCCACTTCTCGTTTATCGGCACTTTTTATCTTGTCTGAATTTAATTTGCGTGACTATGCGTTAACGTGCGTAGCCTAAAACGGCGATTTGCTAAGAGAAACGTCAGGTCATTTATCACAGTAAAAGTATCCCTGTGAGACTGCGCCTACAATAGCCGGAGCGCCTAGTGCTTGAATTGCCCCCATGCCCACGCCATTGCATTGTACCACCGACAAGGACGTTTACAAAAAATTTTTTAGTCCAGCTTGCTTGGAGATAAGATATGAAACAAGGTGGGGATTAATTCCACAGAAAAATCAATCACGGGTATATATATATATATATTTTTTATCGCATCCGATTACTTCATTGCAAAATTGGAAAGACTTGTTGAACATTGCGCTCCATTTCAATCTAGCACGAAAATAGACAAAATAAAACCGCAAGCTCACCAAAAAATGACTTAGCAAATTTTCGTTGTTTTATTCGGCTACTTAAGCATTCAGTTGTTCCCAAAGAAGTTTCTTTGGAATTTTGACAAAACGCTCGCTATTTCTATCAGCTTGGCATTTGTCACACTATGATTTTTATCTCCAGTTAACCTCGTTTTTTGGTGACTACCGAGAAAAGAATGAAACGCTTGCATTTTTCGCTCCCAAAGCAAACAATGCAAACTAATATTCAATGACAACTCGGCCGCCCCGGTTTGTTGAAACTTTTGTGATCAACACTGACTTTGATGGAACTAACTTACATTGGAGAAGGAAACACATGAACCACGACCGGCGAACCGGTCTTACATAAAAATTCGACTGCATCATTTGAGTTGATCGACCAAAATCACCGCAAATCGTGGCAGATTTTTGTTAAGATGTGAATAAGGGGCGCTGATCAAGAGGCAAAAGGACAAGAAATGCTTTTTAAACATTGAAATATGTTGGTGGGTTCGCTCCTCATTTGATAGCATTGAACAGATATAGCAACACATCGAGTTGGATGCACTGTCGTTAATTTAAAAGTGAGCTTACTTACCAAACTACGCATTCCAATCCCTCGTTAACTGCCTCGGTAAATGCGCAGTTGAAAACTCTCTGTTCATGATCTTGATCCATGTGTTGAACGTTTTGCTGGAGATCAGTGTAGAGATGGCCGTCCGCAAAGGATGAATAAAATTGACGTTTGTGTAAAAAAAATTCCGCGACGGAAATGGTACATAACAATTAAAAGTGACACCTACTGACGTATCTAATCGATGACATCAATGGCATCAGTGAAATCGATAGATAATTGTTAGATAATCGATGAGTAATCGAATGCATCAATTACCCATCCATGACATCAATGATAGCCTTCAAAGCAAACCTTTCCAATCAAGTTCTTGTTCTTTTTTTGCTCTTTCTAGACGAACTCACGTGGAAACGCTTGCCATGCAGGCTACATCAATGAGTAATCAATGTCATAGATTAGTAATTGATTATAAAGAATTTTGAATGACTAATCAAATGATTGCCCAATGATTACTCATCGATTATTCATCGTTGTCAGTCCCATCGATTAGTTATTTGTGGAGCTGACCAAACAAAGCTAGTCGTCGGTGCCAGAACCCGGTTACATGAAACCCCAAAACAATTACCGGTATACTTAAGTGTACTCTTGAAGTGATGTGCATTTAAATCACTACGGCCGTACATCACTTTCTGCCTCAGCTGAGGTTTTTCGGAGTTTTTTCCTAGAGGATATCCCTCGCGCACTTAATCTGAGACATTTTCAGTGATGGCCAGTTTCTATGGCTTGTTTCTATTGTTACGAGTTTGGCGTTATAAGTAGCAGGTAGCATATGGATACCGTAAAGTTCCGAAAATAAGCCCCTCCAAATATAAGCCCCCCCAAACCGGTACGCAAAAACCCTCTGTTAAATCGTCCCTCCATATATAAGCCCCCGGGGTTTGTATTTGGAAAATTACCCTCAAATACAAAAGTAAAACAAAGCAAAAACGGTAAATTTACCTTCAACTATAAGGCTAGCCCAATCGATCTTGAAACGCAAATTTCCTCCGTAGATAGCCCCCTCAAAAATAAGCCCCTTAAAAAGGGCTTTTGAAAAAAATAAGCCCCGGGGCTTATTTTCGGAATTTTACGGTACTCTGTAGCTATGTTTGTAACCAATTAACTTAATCATTTAGAATAAACAGAACCCTTGAAACTAAGTAAACGTGTTAGAATTTATCCAGCTAGGAGAAGGTGTTGCATCGGAGAAGATTAAACCGATTTCTGTAATGAGGTTCTGGTTGTCACTTAGCCTACAGCAAACGTATTTACCTTTGAAGACACCCATGCCGCTTTGTTCTCTCTTTTGTATGATGAATTTCCTGCGTGAATTTAATAAAACATTTGCAACTGTAATTTACTTGAGAAATTTACAGTAGCCACTGTTTTAGAGTCTGAAAACAATAGCTAAAGTTAGACTTTTACAAGTTTAATTTAATCACCCCAGCACCAGATCAACTCGGAATATAAGAGCAGCCTATGTTAATTTAGAAGTAGAGGACACAGGAACCGCAACCTTTTTGCTAAAGATATTCAGTGAACAGACACTTTAGAAGTGAAGAAATAGAACGGGTTTCCCTAACGCAATTCGTTCTAATGCCCTTTTTAACTTTAGCACTTTAGCGCTTAAAAGCCGTCTTTGAGAAAAAAAATAACCCAAGAATCGTTTTCAGTATAGATATTGAGAATAACTGTTGCAAGCAAATTTTATTCCAATGAGAGTCTTAATAAACGGCTAGACACTTCTTTACACTCACAGATGGATAGTCTAAAAAAAATAGAGTGTGTCTTAACAAGAGAGAATGAGATAATTCTCTCTTGGTCTTACATAATGTACTACTGTGCCCTTAAGTGAGCCCGAGTAATAAACGCCCCTCCCTCTACGCTTTTAAGTTTGTATTAACCGCCCTCCATGTCTGATAACCGCCCCCAGTCTAATAAACGCCCCTTGAAAATTGTTCCAAAATACTAGGAAATGGCGAAATAGAGCAAAATCAATCAGTTTCATAGCTTGCTTGGTATCGTTTTGTGTATTATGTCATGTACAATTTATTGTTTAAAGTAAGGATAAACCGTCAGCCCGCAGTCGACACTCTGTTAACAAAAAAAAAAACGTTTTTGGCCGAAAGCATAATGTATACATTTTAGTTGAGTTCGTTAAAATAAGTTTCGAGAATAAACGCCCCCTCTTAGACTTAAAATTTTAAAAACGCCGCGGGTGTTTATTAGATCATTTACGGTGTGCAACCTCCTATCTTTTCTATAGCAAAGCGGTCGAACGGAATCTAGTATATAATGTATAAATTTATATAATATACATTTGATGCATAAAAGGATGAAAACGGTGAAAATGGATCTATTATACCCGTATAGACCTTGTAGTAGCCTTTGTTTTGGAAAATACAGCTTCTGAAGACACAATCTTTTAATTTAAAATCGTACGGGTTCCGGGCATTTTTCAATATTGCAACTCCATATAGTCATGCAAATGAAGCTTATGTTGTTGTTGTTTGATGAACTTTACCCAGTGCCGAACTCACTACGCTATTCCATACCTTATTTCCTCCAATCTAAAGCCAATATCTAGGCTATACTTTAAGCTCTCTTCCCCCCTCAAATAGGCCCTTCTACTCTGAGGACTTGTTTACATGGAGGTGGGGACCCCAGGTAGAAGAGGTAACCCGCTTAGGTGTAACCCGCCTAAGCATATAATCTATCATTTTAATTTGATCAAGTTTACATGTTAGGTGGGGTGACTCGCCACAAGTTACCTCACCTATCTGCGGTCCCCCACCTCACTAAAGAGTTGCAATAACGCTCGTTTATATCACATTTTTTGACCGTTTATTGCTTTGTTTGAAAGACATAAGTCTATGGACATACAGACTGATTTTTTTAAATATAGAATTATATATGTTGGTGAGAGTTACAGCTAACATTGAGCTTTTAATTATTGTACCGATGCTCTCTTGTTAATTCAACATAGGATCAACAGCTACTTGGATAACATTAACCCGGATTGTAAAGCAGTTCGCCTCATTACAATGGACTTCAGTAAAGCTTTTGACTCTATGATACATGAACTTCTTGCTACCAGATCAAAAAAGCTCCCACCGACTCCATATATTACCATTTGTTACTTGAACTTTTTAAAGGCTAGAAAACAAAGGGTATGTTGCAACAACTTTGAGTGTGACTGGAAGCCGGTTAACAAAGGGGCAACTCGAGGTAGCGTTAGTAGTCCTTACCTTTGTAACATCTTTCTCAATGATCTTAACATCACTTTAGGTAATCATGACGCTCTATTTAAGTACGCTGATGATTCGACAATTATTACTCCTGTATGGAAGGAGGTAGGCTAGTCCGATCCAATCCAAGCAAATGTAAAGAGTTGACGTTCAAAAAGAGAGGCAACCGCGATCTCTATTCACCTATCGGGATGATACCAAGCTGTAAAGAAGTATAGCTGTTGGGCGTCACCTTCCGATGTGACAGCAAATTTTCAGTGCACGTAAAGAACAAACTTATTAAGCTAACAAATCCCTACATATCCTTAGAACGCTGAGAAAAAAAAAGGGTACAATAAGTCAGAAATAGACCTTCTCTTTAATACAATAGTTCTACCTAATATCAATTACGCATTATCTGTCTACGCCCCGTCCGAGCCTGATCTGACACTTGTTCAACGTTTCTTAGACCGCTGTTTTAAAAGGAAATATACGTCTTATATTTGTTCTAAATATTTCTAATTTTTGACGTTGGGAATGACGTAGAAAGTTCTCCTAGCAAATACTTTGCCAATCATATGCTCAGAACACACCTTTGACACAGGCCTTTAACCACCTGACTCCATTGACGCTCCCTATAACGTCTTTTCCAATACACGCCTTCCTTACCGGGCGTCTGTAAAACGCGAACCGGATACCTGCGGATGGCGGATGAGGATGGAAAAATGCGGATAGTAAAAGGCGGATACTGAAAACAATTGCAGCGGAAAATGACTACAACAAAAACTGTCACTAATTTGGACAAATAAATTACGTTACTAAAGAATGTTTTTGTCTATTATATGATAGTTTGGTACCCACCATTGAGGAGCAAAGCACGTATATAAAGTTGTTGGGACAACTTTTAATTTTTGAAGAAAAAAAGACGACATTTCCTTAAAAATAAAAAAATGGAGAAAAAATCGCCCTGTTTTCTCAAAAAGGAGCCTGGTCTTGAAAAGCCATACTATACATAGCCTGTGCCAGGTTCTCGGTCAGTGTAGTTGAGCGAAAAAAAACGAACGATCCGAGAAGCGAAAGAAACGCAGCGAAAAAGCGGGCATTTGTGTGGTCTTCTTTCCATTTTCACAATTTTACGCAAAGCTTCCATCTATCGACGAATACAAAGTGGTGATCAGGTGTAGATATTGTTAAAATATTTATAAAGGTTTCTTAAGAAACAGCTTGATTTTTTTTCTAATTTGTAATAATTAAACACCTTAATTTGTATTACAGAGTACAGACCCTTCGTAATCTTTGGTTACGGCAGATTGACAGGAGCTGTCCAAATGAATTCTGTCCGAATTCTGCCCGTCACGTTTTAATTTTATGAGGCTAGTTTTAGGTTGCCATACAGACGTTCTAAAAAATCACCGAGGATACTATTTTCGTAGGAGAAAATTAAAAAGAAAGACAAATTAAACATACGGAGAGTAGCTGTCATTTACGCATTTCACTTTTAGTGACACTTTTTTTCGGGAGTGGAGTTTAGTTCAGTTTCAAGGACAGTTTACAGATTAGGCAATTTGTTTTGTACAATACCTTTTCGGAAAATAACCTTTGGGGTTGAAAAAGTCGGTTTTTTCTTTTCAATCGGCAGTATATTTTGCAGTTTTAAAATTGGAATTCATCATTCGTGCGCTTACAAATTCCCAAGGTAGAAGAATGCATTCATACGATAAGTGGAGTTCATTGACATCTGCCAATACTTGCGTTCCTCTTTTTTTGGCTGGTGGATGCCCAGGTAGCCCAGACTCTGTGGGATTTCGTTGGGACTTTGAATTCATAAGCCAGTGTATAAAAATAAACAAAACACGTCCTAAATTTCATTTTTTTTTCTTTTTTTAACAAAAATAGAAATATCTTGCTTGTTTCCAGTTCTTCTTACACTTCTTACTGATTGATTCCACAACCCTTAGCTAGTTACTCGCTCAAATGTCCAGGGATAGCTTAGACTATAGGGATTAATAACCTTGGTTAAGAATGAAAATTAAATAAAGAAAGAAGATAAAGAAGAGAAGTCAATGAATTCTTGATTTTCAGGGAAACTGTGCTAGTCCACGTCAAGTCCGGCATCCTTTAGCAACTTTTTGTGCTAAAATTTCCCCATATCTAGCCTTGAATAACCAGAACAATAAGTGGATTCCTTTTTAATTTCTACCTTAAGCACGATGAAGTGATTCCCGGTGAGAATTAAAAGGAAACAGTTTTATATTTAAAACTAGAATCAGGAAGATTCGGTTTTTGCTTTTAGGTAAGAGGATTACTTACTGAAATTAGTTTCTACCCTCGACCCGCTTCTAAAAAAGGCGAACAAATGTATATTTTGACAGTGGTTCTAAGGAGGAGGAACGAAGCGTGATTGTTTCTGTGATGTTAATGAAAGGCATTACAGCTTTCAAAGGACAGAGAAACAACCTTGAGTTACCTGTGCCAACTATTGACAACATGTTTTGTACCTGAAGGGCCCAACCATATGACATCCACTTGAAAGAAAGATTTCTTTAAATTACTTTTTGCGTTTGCTTGTTTGTTTGTGTTTTTGCTATCAGCATTTTTTCGTTTTATTCTTACTTTTTTCGGTTTATCCCCATTTTTTCCACCTGCCTTTAACTATCCGTATTTTTCCATCAGCATCCGCCATCCGCAGGTATCCGGTCCGCGTTTTACAGACACCCTTCCTTACGTTGTTAAGTTTCTTTAACGAAAGCTCTCTGTCTAACAATCTCTCCTTTCAAATTGATTACGTCTAAATAGTAGGTGCGCACGCAATACGTGGAAAACCACCTATTAGTTGAGTCAAAGAAAGTAAACTTCAATAAACATCTAATCATAAACTGTTTTTATTTTTATCTTGAAAAAGTTGTGCCTATTGATTTTGCCAAGGCGAATGATGTTAACATAATCTGAAATCAGGCCAAATAGATCCTTCGTTTGCACCTTTAAAAAGCCGTGCATAGTAATGGCATAGTAATAGAGGCTAATCTCGTCTCTTTCAGTCGCATTAGAAAACGCAATTTCATTATTTTTCAACGATTTACTTAGCCTAATTTTCATACCAAGAAGGTCTATAAAATTATACTAACTTTAAACAATAAAAATACAAGCATTGAAAATTGTAGTTTTGTATAAAGCCTTGTCTATATTTTCGAATACTTCAGGATTTGACATGTAGACCTTGACTGATCTTTCGTTGGAAATAGTTCTTGTCTTAGACAAATTCTGGTTTGTTTCTTGTAATTTCAACCCAATTCATAACTGTATTAATTCTTCCAACAAATTTAGGACTTTTCTAACTATTTTGGTAAAAATTCAATAAAGAACTCAGCACCTTGTAATGTTCGTTATATTGCTCCCCCTGTTTTATATTGACTGGGCAACCCAGCCTTATTAGAGAAATTTGTCTGGGAAAGAGAATTATTTTCACAAGGAAATTGCCTGGAAGGTTTTATGAAGACGAGTTACTTTTAGCCAAGACTTGGGTATGAAGATGGGTTAGCTTATTGGTATAAAATGAAGGTGCGGTAATTATATTGAAAGAGTGTATTACTGATACTGCAGTGTAAAGGTTTGTGACCCTAGGGCGGGAAAAGGAAGGAGAGCTTCGACTAATTTCGTCTCTGGAATTTTTATCTGATAAAAGTTAGTGATTTACCGCAAGCAAGTATTCTTGGAGCATTACTATTTTGTATTTATGTAAATGACCTACCAAATGTTATTCAAAATTGTTCAACCGCGCGCAACGTGGATGACACCAAGCTTCTATTGTCTTTGACCGTGAACGACTGTGTTGGTGTTATAGAAAGTGTTAATTCCAATTTACAACTGATTCGCAACTGGTGTTTCGATAATTGCTTAATGCTTAATCCAGATAAGACGAAACTGATGGTTTTTGGCAGCCGGGAAATGTGTTCGAAATTACTAGACTTCTCGGAAAAGACAACCCAGCTCAAGCTATCAAAGACCTTGGAGTAATTTGTGAGACCGCGCTATCATTTGATAATCACATTTCTACTACAGCAGCTTTCTTGCTCGCAGGCTAAGGAAGCTAAAAGAAAGAACTAGAAGTCACTTCTCATTTTTTTCGTTGAAAAAAAGAACCAAGTAGTTTCCTTCAAAGTTCTTCTTACACTATATAATTCCTAAAGCTTGCAGCTAAGACAGGTAAAAAGTTGGCCATGATGTTATTCAATCCTCTCCATTGCCTCCACATTCTGTCGTTTAAATACGACTGGAGGTCTTCTCTAGGGATGCCTCTTCTCTCCTTTACGGGTCCTTTTAAATTGTTCCAGGCAGACTCTGCCTCCTGTGTATGAACACCAGTTGTTGGGTCTACGAAGTTGTGACTATGGACAACCACGTGATGCTGGGCAACGAGGGCTGGCAAATGCCGTTCAAGGTTTCTGTAAGCACCCCAGTCATCGCTGTAGACAATGCTGCCTGGTCGAAGGCACCTCTCTAATATGGGCAATAAAGTAGCCCGATCTCTTTTGGGAACTACCTGGAAGTATCCCCTGGCAGGCCTTGTCTCTGTCGAGATCACTCCAAAGACCCACACATCGGGCGCACGTCTTCCTCTGTTGTACTAATATGAAAAAAAACAACGGGCTTGGTAAGCTGTTGCCGTTTACATTAAAGATCGAGGTTTCAATAGTTTGCATCTAACATGATAAAACTGCAGTTAATGACACAAAATGGAGTAGCTAGTAGTTTGCTAGACCCGCGCTCTTATTCTTTATATTTCTACTTGAATATTTGATTTCGGGCCCGAAAAGTTACCGGGACTTTCGAGAAACTGGCCCTGGTTAGTAAACTAAAACCTTTTTTTTTTGGCAAGAACCCGTCTAATATATGAAGATAAAAATATAGCATTTTGTACCCCTGTTTCCTTTTCAAGAAAACAGGGGTATCCAAAAGACAATTTCCTCTTAAAAACATTGAAAAACTTTCTTACGGGCTATCCAGCTAGAGAACCTTTAGACGTAAAAATGTTCTTTTATCGCAGAGGAACTTGTCGAAATTGGGCTTCCATAACTATTTTCCCGAAAATTTTGATGTAATTTGAAATATTATAACGAAAGTGAGTATTTTCTGATTACTCTCGCCATCATAAAATTTTAGGCTTCTAAAATTAGCCTAACCGTGGGCTAGTGAAAAGGATGTAAGGGTTCGTCAGTTTCCTAAAACCAGAGAATTTGCAATCTGTTAATAAAAACAAAAATGTTTCAGCCTTTGTGTTAATTCAGGGGCTGAAGCAAACTGGGCGCATGATTCTCTTTACCTTTGCTTTGTGATTAAACTTGCTTTCATCGCATTTTATCACCGCTGCTCCTCCAAAAGGTACGAATGGGTTGTTATCTATGTCCAGGGAACATACATCTTCCAGACTTCGGAAAATTTTGCACACAAGGTTGTTGTTCATTGACAGCATGCGGGCAGTTTTCCGCCGACTCACGTCCATTGACCAGAAGTAAATGAGAAGAATCAGCTCTCCTAGGGATATTTTTGGATGTCGCTCGAAAAAGCTTCCGGACCTGAGACTGCGCTTCTTCCTACAAACAGTACATCTCCTAAAAGAAAGAAATCATATCACAGGATTTTGTTTCACGGTGTATTTAAATGTCAAAACGGCAATATCCCTAACCCTAACCCTAACGCCCAACGAGGGTTTCCTCTCAAATACATTATCCTGCTTTGATTAACAGGCAAGACTTGGCTGCGGAACACGGCGGCGGGAGAAGATGTCGGAGAAAAGCGACAACAGACTTGTTAATTGAGCCAGGACACTTGGGACCAGGCTCTCCGTGAGCCAGGACACTTGGGACCAGGCTCTTGAGAAGTTCAACCAAGACAACAGACTTCTTAATTGAGCCAGGACACTTGGGACCAGGCTCTCCGTGAGCCAGGACACTTGGGACCAGGCTCTTGAGAAGTTCAACCCAGACAACAGACTTCTTAATTGAGCCAGGACACTTGGGACCAGGCTCTCCGTGAGCCAGGACACTTGGGACCAGGCTCTTGAGAAGTTCAACCAAGACAACAGACTTCTTAATTGAGCCAGGACACTTGGGACCAGGCTCTCCGTGAGCCAGGACACTTGGGACCAGGCTCTTGAGAAGTTCAACCAAGACAACAGAGTTCAAAATATAAAATGTAAGAAGCCGTGGGAAGTGAATATGAATAGACCCTTGTCCTATTTTCGGTAATGAACTGTAACTATCTTAGTGTCAAGACTTAGGTGGAATTTAAGGCACCGTTAGTAAGGTGTTTGGCCCACTATTTGGCATTTCTGGGAAGTATTCTACCCACGAACGACAACAGTTGTCCCACAGAGGGACATGCTCGTTGTACTTTCGTGGGGGAGAATACTTCCTTTTTTTTTTTTTTTTTCAGGTGTCTTTCAAGGGAAGCCTTCCATGCGGCAGTAAAGACCTGTCAGATACTATAGAAGGTAAGGAAACTTACTGTGTTATCAACAATAAACTAACATTTGGCACAAGAAAACACAATTAGGACGTAACACACCTTACCTCTGGTATCAGTTGAAAGCCTATGTTCATCCTAGATTTAATGTGGTAGTTCGTTTCTTTTTTTCTTTTTTTTTAAATTAAATCATCTTAAATCGAAAACAAGTTCAGCTATTCAAGAATAAGTTAAATCAGCCTGAAATCATTCGCCCTATGACGGCATAGTATTCTAAAATTACAAACAAATGGATACGGTGTCTTGGAGGAAAAAAAAAACAACAATTACAACTGAAGTTTAACACTAGAAATATGTGTCAATCGCAGTGCCTCCACGAAACTCGGCGCAGGTTAGCCTTGCACGCAGACGTCGTAAGGGCTGGTTCACTCGCTTCTCCCCCACTAATGAATACTCGTGCAAAAAGCCACTGAACGTCAACTTGTTGCATCACACAGAGCTAATCACCAGCTGCAAAACACATGGATAGGGAAAGCGGCTCAATCTGAAGTTTTTTGGTTAATTTTGTTTTTACATGCAAACGACAATGTCATGGTAAAAGTCCCATTGAAACAAAAAAAATTGGATACGGCCCGTGACTGGTCCGTTTCGGAGAACGGAAGTGGCTGCGCTAACGGATGAGATGTTCATGGCAGAGAAACACGTGACAAAACCCTAAGTACGTCTTCGTGGGAGGGAGGCCAGGCGCAGGTGCACTGCAAATGATTCTAGTTTGTGATGCGCCACCTGATTTATTAAGAAGCAGATCATTTTAGGAAATTAAAGATTAAAGAGTGGTTATTTTCATTGACAGATGAAAGGGAGGACCCAGAAGAGGAGGCTGCGGAAGAGGAGACTGCGGAAGTGGTGCAAAAGAAAAGAAGAAAAAGAAAAGATAAAAAGGACGACTGCTTCTCGTGAAAAAAAAAAAAAAAAAAAAAATGACAAAAATCCTTAGTTATTAATAATTTTTCCTACATTAAAGATAAAGTTATAATTAACCCAAGAAGTAAAACTGGGATGATCACTGGTATTTTCTTAACATGTGAAAACAACGCTATGATCGAGATTTACTATTTTTTTTTCTTCTTTCTAGTACTCAAGATGCATGAGTAGAGTTAATATTGTCTACAAAAAAGGGGACCATTTGATATTGTGTATTTGACAGATAAAAATGAAATTAAATTTGCTTAAAATGTTCTGAGCCTCTAAGATTAGAAAAACCCAAAAGCTCACATGAGCGTGTCCATGGTGAAACGATTTGGATTGCTCAGAACAGAGTTGATTTTGCTTATCTTCGTTCATACATGTATATAAAGGAGCAAACTATTTAGCTCTTAAAAGTCCATGGTTACCAACGTGATTTTGTGAGTTGGTGTTTTTGTTTTGAAACCCTTCCTTTGTCAAACTTAGAAGGTGTTTTGACTGGGCAGAGTGTTCTTTTTTTTTTCTCGCATGGCCAAAGCGCCATTCTACACACACTGAAGGGAGAAACTTTAAATTTGACGAAATTATTAGTATTATAGGGCGAGCAAAACCGCATGGGTGAACCTGCGCCTTATTTTAAAAGGCAACCGAATTAGCCTTTGGTTGCACGTGACGTTTTTGGCCTCTCTCGTTATAGCTTGAGTATCAGGCGTTTCTGGATGAGAAGGGGGAAGATAGGAGCGAAAAAGAGAGAGAGAGCTAAAATCTCCTCTCCAGTAGCCCATAAGGATGGCCTGATACTCAGGCTACCCTCGTTATAGGTTTAAAAGTAGAATAGTAATATTAAATCATTATATTTTTCTGTTTCATCAGTGAAGTGCTTCGTTAAGGCCCGAATACAAAAATATATTTCCAAAAGAACATTGCATAGAAAATCAAAACCAGATTTGATGAGCGCTATTAATATCATTAAGAATAATAACTGATTAGAGTCGTGTGTTAATAGAGCAGTGTACTTTTTTTCAAATTATCAACTTTATTTATTGAGTGGTTTTTTTTGTTAGCATTATCAATTGTTCCTTATTTTTATCCTCTTTTGTATGGCCGCTGGCTAAGTTGATTTGTGTGAGAACCTTTAATGTTATCCTCAGTTGAAATGCAAATAGAATTTTCTCTTTCTTATCAAAAATGTTGTTGTCGTAATTATTTGCTGGTGTCTTTTCAGTCTTATTTTCCATCTTTAACCTTTTCTACCTAGGGGTGCCTACCTTTTACAAAAACAAAAAAACTTTTCAAAAATCTTGAAAATATAAATATGACTATTAACTTTCACATAAAAAAGAACGATCTGCTGAAATGTAAAAGAGTTCTCTGCAAATTTGAATCACCTCACAATGGTTTATAATCTGAGGATTCCCAAGCGGAATGGCGCGAACCAATTGATTTTCGGCTTACCCATGTATAAATAAAGTATTTACCCCAGACGACCCCAGAAATTATCTACGCTCAATCTGTTCGTTGCCATTGCCCTTACAAGTGAAAAACCGCATTACATTATTTCCCTTCTCTGATATTTTGAAGCCAGCGCATGGCTATTTTTTTTAGGGGATATATTTCTGACTTTTTTGGACTTAACCTTCCCCAGGCAAATACCTTTTCTAGTTTTTGAACGAGTCCCTACGAAAACGAAAAATCGAGTCTCGTTTTGGGCCATACGTTTTAGAGAAAAATCGAGTCTCGTTTTGGGCCCTACGTTTTAGAGAAAAATCGAGTCTCGTTTTGGGCCCTACGTTTTAGAGAAAAATCGAGTCTCGTTTTGGGCGCCACGTTTTAGTTTAACGTGTCTCGTTTTTGAAACGAGTCATCGAGACAGGTGGGAACGAGTCTCGATTTCACGTTTTCGGTTGGACTGGCGAATACGTAATCGAGAGGCCATTAAATCGAGACGATTTTTATCGAGTAATTTACGATACGTTGCCCAGAAACGGTGAATGATCCGTAAATGGTAAAGTAATGGGATCACTCACCGTTTCTGGGAAACCAGTCTAGATAGCCTCAGAAAAAATCGTCTCGATAAAATGGCTACTCGATCTGCCAAGAAAACGTGACTCGTTTAAAAAACAGTCCTCCTTATTGAAACGAGGCTCGTTCAAAAAACGAGTCCTTCTGAAAACGAGACTCGTTTAAACGAGACTCGTTCTGCACATGAGACTCGTGGAAAAACGAGACTCCTTTGGAAAGACTCGTTTAACGAGACTCGTTTAACGAGACTCGTTTGGAAAGACTCGTTTAACAGAACTACTCGTTAGGAAAGCGAGACTCGTTAGGAAAACGTGACTCGTTCGTTTCATCAGACTCGTTCGTGAAAGATTCGTTCGTGAAGGGAGGCTAGTTAATCAATTAATTAATTTATCCCTTTTATTTCACAGTAAATGGTAAAGTAATGTAATTATCAAGAAAATTATTTTACTCGCAGTCCTGCGTTGACCAGAAACTCCGGCTTTGAATAGTCTTAACTTTGAAAAACTCAGATTAAGGACCATCAACTTCATATATTGTTGTTGCTGTATTTGTTGATGTCAATGTAGGCAGGGGGCAATGAATTCTTCTTTTGGCAGATCGAGTAGCCATTTTATCGAGACGATTTTTTCTGAGGCTATCTAGACTGGTTTCCCAGAAACGGTGAGTGATCCCGAGTTTGGACAAGTGAGTCTAGTCTAGTACGTCTAGCCTGCAGTGCAGGCGTATTTTGGGCGGGCGAAACCTTGTTCGTGTTCGTAATATTGTTGTAGCCGCCATCTTTGATTTTATGACAGTCTCCCTTTGACTCGCCCCATTTCCTCCTCTCTTCGGGAAGTTTCAACATAGCGCTTTCGCGAGCAAATTGCGCGCTCAAAGAAAACGCCTGCACTGCAGGCTAAGCACGTCAGTATCTCAGGGGTCAACTATCTCGACTGTCTCACACGCCGCGCTCAGGTGACAGACAAACTTACCAAATTTTCTCTTATAACTTTACAAGGCGACATCTAAACTTATTCTTGCTGCGATAATGTTCGCCTCCTACGTCAGGAAAAAAATTGCCACACAGTCAATGATGACCACGCCGTCTTCAACTTCAGCGACCTCAGAGAATTACCGGCACAGGTATACAGATCGAAAAGCCTGGTAAGGTAACTTGAGACGACTCATTATCATTGGATGCAACAAAAACCACATTGTATATTATCGACCATTAACTGTCACAAAATGACATTTACCGATTGTCTCAAGACTTCTAAATATTAACTTTTATTGATCGTAATGTCTTACTGTGTTTTGTTTTGCGTATTGTATCGAAAGGAAAGCGCAAATAAACGGTACCGTAATACCGTGAAAAATCTTATTTCACCGAATACCGTCAGCCAAAATGATGAAAAACCCCCCGGAAAAACCGCATACCGCAGAGCTAGATGATACCGCAATACCGCACGTTAAAATTAAAATTACCGAAATACCGCATGAAAAAAAGCCCAATACCGCAATATCGTAAGCCCTCATGTGCCCCTCGAGAAAAGAGGTACTAAAAGAATGATAAAAAACCACAGTGCATATTTGCGTCAACACTATACATATGGACTTTTCTTTTAAACAATGTGGACGTGAAATTGATCATGGATCCTACCTGAAGGAATATCTAAAAAACGGTTTAAAATCGGAGAACGATTCATATCGGTTGGCTGCTAACAGAAAGATCAAAATTATTATTATTATGCTATAAGTAATTCATTTTTAGTGATACCATAAATGGTTCGAGTTCCCCAAAACCACACTGAAGAAGAAAAAGATAGTGTGTTCTAAAGCTTTGAAAGGAGCTAAGCCTAAAGTCTTGGACGAGTATCTGTTTATGGATTCTAAATCAAAGAATGTTTCATCTTAACTCACAACGTACCACTCTGCGAAGTGTTTTTGGTTTATCAAAAGTCACGCTTTTTAAGAAGACCTTTGAAACCGTTGTAAGACCTTCCGCTATTTTTCTAAGGTCAGAGGGTAGAAAGATTCAAATCTGGTTGGCTGCTTACCGTGCAATGTAAACTTGTTTTTTGTAATTCTAGTAGTACTGTATATGGTCCAAGTTTCCCGAATCACACTGACCAAGAATAGGGTGTGTTCCTATTTATATTCACGACTAAGAGACGGGAATGGGTGTGCAGCTCGAACTATGGAGCGGCTGAGAAAACAAAGAACGGGAAACAATACAGTCCAAGAGACATAGAGACCGCTAATCGGCTCTCTATCGAGTCTGCAAAGTAAACATCCTAGCGTTTTCCGAACGCCATCTACCATGGCGCTTAAACATTCTATCGGAGATACCACCATTAGCGGCGGCAGATGCACCGCCACTTCTGAAGCTGTGCCAAGAGAAAGACTTAAGATCTAAGCCCACGTCTGTAGTCTTCTTCAATAAAACTTCTCTACATCTTGTAGTCCATCCGCCCAGGCTCCAAATTTCTTGTAAGAGCCAGACTTGGTTGAATATTTCCGAACAAATAGTCGTCTCCACCTTGGGAAGATGTCGGTAAAGTGAGTTTGGCTTACGATAAGTACTTCTCTAAATTACCCCAGGGGAAAACAATCCGTGCCAGACTTGACAATAGGGACAATAGCGCCCTCGCGAAATTGATCAGTTTTACTACTTTCAATAAAAGCTCAAAACGAGGTGTCATGCAGAGCTAAATCTTTAAGTTTCAGATTAGCCAATTCGTCAAATCTTAAGAACCCCGCAAAGGCCAGTAACGTCATGGCGATGAATCTCGTGTCCACCAAAGATCCATCGAGACTCTGAAAAAACGTTAGTAAAATTTCGGGTGTAATGGGGAGCTTTTTGGAAGTGAGGTGTAATAGCCTTCTCTTAGCGGACTCCACGACCTTCTGGGGAAGTGTATGATTGGTAGGAGAGTCAAAACCAGCAAAATCATGAGCCCAGCGGATGCTATAGAGGGCGTTCTGGACCGGCGCAGGAGAACTAGAAGCCTGGAGAACACTGAGCAGGTATGAAGAAACGTAAGCCGGAGTAGCAGGCAGCACTGCGACCTCGGGAAATCTGTTGGCCCAAGCACGCCATCGCTTAAAACTGTTGAGGTAGGTGAGAGTAGTCGAATCTGCCCTGGAACCAAGGACTACCTCCGGTAGCTTTTTGCTACGCAGCGTAGGGAGGGAGCTCTGACATCGTTAAGCTCAGCCCACATAGGGCTAGCGAAAAACATCTGAAAAACAGAAGAAATAAAAGACCATATGGATTCAATATAAGGACTTAAAAAATGAAAAAGATGCACGAGAAAAAAGGAGCAGAAAAAGGAAACGCGCGGTAATATGTAGTGCAAAAACATACAACTATCACACAGATACATAACAAGAGAGTGGCCACCGAGGCGCACGCGACCATATATATGGGGGACCTGGAAGGATTCAAAACTGACCGAGGTCACGCAAGAATGTAACGGTACGACCCGTCGGGATCAGTGAAGGTGCAAACAAGGTCACCGAGACCCGCGTAAATGCCACCGAGGCAAAAGAAAAAACAGAACAAATCACTCAAAAATAATAAACCACACTTAATATAGGCTAAACAATAACTACACGTAACTGCGGAAAAGAAACTAAGCCTAGAAGCACAAATCTAACAAGCCGACAAACGGACGGCTAATACATGAGACTAAAGTTAGGGCCATAAAAAATAGACTCTGTGGAGCCCGGAACAAAAATATTAGAAACATTGGTAAAAAACAATGGTCTCTTTAACGCAAAAGGAAAAGGGGGAATGGGGACCAAAGAGCATGGGCCAAAATGGAGCTGAGACCCACTTGGGGACAATAATAGCGCCCATGGACCGACATACAAACAAATGCCTAATAACCCTGGGAACAAGAGACACTGGGGAAACGAGCTAGTTATTCTCCCCCGCCCTGTCAAAACAAAAGGCATCCACCCCCTCCAAGTCAGGATACCAGAAACGAGAAAAAAATCTGGGCAATTTGCGGTATTAGAATGGGCAAAACGATCTACGGAAGTGGACCCCAAATGTTGTCTACAAGGCGAAAAAATTCAAACGAAACACCCCAATCATCAAAGTCAACGATCCTGCTGATGGCATCCACGTGCCCATTGAGAGACCTAGGAATCCAGTCCACCTGCAAATCAATACCATTTCGCAAAACTAGCTGAAAAATAGAGACGGAAAGTTCGTGTAAACCCCGCTTCATACTCCCGTTGCGAATAATGGACGGAATGTAGCGGTTATCCGTAAACCATTAAATCGCGCACCCTGACAAAACTACGGAAAAACTAGAGAGACAAATATAGCTGGGAAACATTTCATTAGCAGTCCACGGACGATGACAAATAACACCCTCGTGGTCTTAACAACACCGCCAACCCCTAGATCACTAGCATCTGAATAAACAATGGAACGAGAACATGAAAAGTGACGCCCAGTGGGCCTACCATTCAAACACCGAACGTTCTCCTTCCAGAAAAAAAGCTCTTCTTTGACAGAATCGGACAAAGGAAACCTAGAGTCCCAACTAGACTGAAGGACGATGGACATATGAATAAACTTTGTCATCAACGGTTGTAACATAACCTACAGCTAGTTTAAAGGAATAAATACGACCAGCAAGAACGGACAGTCCCCTGGCAGTGCAACAATTAGCCTCTAAAAGGGAATCAATATCAGAAAGAACCCGTTTGAGTTTTATCCCCTGAACAAAAAGGAAACCCTGAAAAAGATCAATGGGGAAACCCAAACAATCAAGGGCTGATGTAGGAACCCAAACAGATTTCTCGAGGTAGGGTACAAAGCCAGAACGAATCAAATCAGTCTTAACCCTGGTGGAATGGTCTAAAGCAACCGGATATGAAGGCCCCTCCCCTAAACCATCATAAATATAAACGACAATGTGAATACCAACCCACCTTCAGTAGGCAACGAGAGGCCTAAAAATCTTTGTGTAAACAAAAGGGATTGAACAGGGGCCGAAGGGCAGGACCCTGAAACAAAACTAACGGACCTTACCCTGGTAAAACCAGGAAAAACCCAGAAATGTCTGGTGGGGCGGGAAGATAAGGACATGATGATAACCCCTCTTAATGTCAAATGAAAACATGAAATGACCCTTGTCAAAATAATTCAGAGCCACCTTAAGAACCTCAAACTTGACCTTTGGCTTCCAGACATGCTTATTTACAAACCTAAGGTCCAAGATCAACCTCTTCCTCCCAGATGATTGAACAGAAACGGAAAGAGGGTTGACGTTATGGGGCAGGACCCCAGATCCAAAAATGCGATTGGTAACCAACAATTAGGAAACAGCTTCGTTAACAAAATCAGAATGCGTTAAAGCTGACTTATTATAACTAGAGTGGAAAGGAATACGATAACCATGCTCGATAAAATCTAGAATATATTGACTGGCGCCTATAGAACGCCAAAACTGAACAATGATATGGGATTTTAGCCTACCGGCTACAACGATAGTAGAACTACGACAAAATCATCTTCAACAAAATTCCTTAACTTATCTGTGTCCTCGACGAGTGCACCAACATCCGAGTCCATCACGTACGATTCCCAGGTTGGCTAGGTGAAAACTACGCCTGAAGGACGGGGCACTGATTCCTGAAAAGGCCGAAACTGCCAAAACTGCCAACACTGCCAACACGCGAACCACGGTGAGCCTTAGGCCAATTGACGGCAACGAAAGGGTTCGAAAAATTGGAACTTTCCTTTAACTCTTCGAAGGCCTTTTCAACTTGAGGCGAAGACGCCTGAAGGGCGGTAGAAGCAGACTGGACGTGTTCAAGAACTTCAGAATTAAGTAGGAACTGCTTCTCGTTGCCTTTCTTTTAAAACTTCGGAACATTAGCAGTAGCTGTCTTGAGCTTCTTCAGCGCAGCGTCGTGTTCTTGTGCAAGTTCTCTCTTTAAAGAAGATAAACCAGATCGAAACTCGTCTTTGAGCTCGGAAATGCTTCGCGCGAGATCATCATCGGACGGCATTTTAAAATTTGATAGTTCGAGAGCTGAGATGAATACATTGCAACTGTCAAAACCTTATATACCTTACAACAATAGAGTCAATTAACGCCATAACGGCTCACGTGCGTTTATACCAATAGGAAAGTATTTACATTCTCTGTCACTGCCACTACGTTTAGCTCCGCCGAATGTAAATACATTTTCTGTCGCTGTAAACGAAGCTTCAACGATGGACTCTCTGCCGAAAAAACTCAAAGGACAAGTTACTTGTTCAATTTGTCAGGATACTTTCACCGATCCCAAGACAATAACCTGCCTGAACACATTCTGTTGCGAGTGTATAAAGAAACACGCACTGATCAGCCAAAGGAATGGAAAGTTTCGCTGCCCTGAGTGTCAAGCTGAAGTCGATGTTCCCGCTGAGGCAAACCGTTTTGACAAATTGCCGACCAGTTTTCATCATAATAGTCTACTCAGTGTTCTCGCCATACAACAAAGCGGCAAAGGAATTGACATCAGGTGCGGCATTTGCAAGAAAAACAGCGCTGAGATAAGTTACTGTTTCGAATGTGCTAAATTCATCTGCACTTACTGTGTAAACGCACATCAACAATACACAGAAGGACACAAGGTGACGCCAGTCAAACAGTTCCAAGCTGACGACTACGAAGCCCTGATGAAAGGACAGTCATTTTGTTCCCAGCAATATCACGAGCGAGAAATAACGAGGAGTTTCTGCCTTAAATGCCAAATCTGTGTTGGCCAAATATGCACTGCTAAGGATCACAAGGCACATGATGTGAAAGCATTGGAGAAAGTAGCCGACGGCGTGAAAGCCAACATCCTGACACGAACCGAGGTATTAAAAGCAAAAGCAGAGGTTTTTAGCGATGCGATTCGTAAATATGAAAAAACAGCACGTGAACTGGAAACTAATATAACTAACACTAAACTTAAAGTTTCCCAAGCAGCTGAAAAAATGATCGCCAGGATTAAAGAAAACGAACGGCAAATCATTTCCACCCTTGAGAACACGCGCGTGTCAAGGGCGGATAATTTAAACTCTGCAAAGACGCAAGTGCAATCCTTGCTGAAGCAAATTGACCAAGCAATCGAGTTCGCTAAAAACCTGATTCAAAGAACGTCCAGTTCAGATATAATGCAAAGTAAGAATGACCTAGAAAAACGGTTTGAACATCTTGAAAACACACCGATCCCGGAAATTCCGGTCAATCCCATGAAGTTTTATCAAACGAAAGACGAAAAGAATCTAACCCTTGGTTACATAGCAAGAAGGAATCCAGTAGTAGGACTGACAAAAGATTTCCAAGCTGGTGTTGAATCAGAATTTGACGTCCACCCACAAATACTTGGAGAACAAGTGTATGAAGTGAAAGTGCTTGTGGAACCCGCTGAAAAACTAGGAAGTTTTACAATTTGCGAAAATCAAGATGGTGATTACACCGTGAAGTTTACACCTAAAGTTCCAGGCATCTTCAGTATCACAATAAAGGTAACTGGCAAGGAGTTTGCAGGAAGACCTTACAAAGTCCAAGTAAAACAACGACTAATTCAAGTTGTGGGAGGGATAGAAATAGGAGGAAACACTCTTGAAAAGCCAAATGGAATTGCGGTAAACAACAGAGGACAAATCGCTGTTGTTGATTATGAAAAACATTTTGTCTTGATAACTGATATGAAAGGAAAATGTGTGAGAAAAATGGGTTGTTATGGAAACAATGTTGGACAGCTCAACCGTCTCAACCGTCCAACTGATGTCACATACCTAAATGCTGATAACATTCTGGTGGCGGATCAATTAAATCATCGCATTCAACAATTTAATGTTCAAACAGGGAACTCTGTAAAAAGCTTTGGAAAGAGAGGGACAAGGGGTGGTGAGTTTCAGAACCCTGTCAGTGTTTCTTTGGATGATGAAGGTCGTGTTATAGTTGCTGATTTTTACAACAACAGAATCCAAGTTTTATCACAGGATGGTGAACCTTTGTTTAAATTTGGAGATAGTGGACCAGAAATACTAAACAATCCCATTGCATGTATTTACCATGAGAGCAAGTTCATTATTTCTGACTGGGGTGATGATTGCTTGAAAGTGTTTGATAATGCTGGAAAGTTTTTGTACGAGTTAGGAGAGCCAGGCAAGGATGATTGACAGTTGAATGGTCCATGGGGATTGTGTGTCCAGAAATGTGGTGATCACCATAATCTTCTGGTATGCAATGCTGGCAATGGCCCTGTTGATCAGTTTACTGTGGAGGGTTGCTTCACTGGAAAAACTGTTTACAAGTTACAAGACCCCAAAGGAATAACTACAACACCCGGTGGACTTATTTTAGTTACTGACTGTAAGACCAAAAAAATTCACATCCTAAAAAAGTAATATGTAGCACCAGGCTGGAAAACCAAAACATTATTCATCCTGAAATATGTACCAAAAAAGATAACTCGGAATGATAAAGGGTACAAATAAAGAGCAGCTGGAGACATTCAGAAAGCTCTTTGTTAAGGATGATTCTGACACTGTATTGGCAATTTAAACACACAAATGCTTTACTTTAGAGAGAGAACTCCATTTTTGCTGCAGTTGTTGACATTAATATGTAACATTTGTTCAGACTCCAAATAATACTAACTTTTTTATTTCTGAGGCAAAACGTTAGTTCCAAGAACTAACCTTTAAGACCTAGAAAGTGATGATCCAACTTCTTTGATCCTGGTGACCTGTCTTGTGTGGAACTGCTGACAGAGGAAGGCTGTGAGATTCCAGTCAGGACAAGAGGAGTGATCATAGCACAGAACTCTTGTTGAGTACAGTAAATGGGAGATGCTCGGCCATTTCCTTGAAGAGATGTGTTACTTTTACCAAAACTTGCTTTGCAACTGGCTTCCATCTGAGAACAATCAATAAGTGATAAGTGCTGACTCTGAGACCTTTTCAGAAGAAATGACTAAGGAGTGCTTCTATGTAACTCCAGTAAATTTTCGTTCAATATCTGCAGCAGTGAGGGGGCTTGATGATCAGCAGTAGCAGGAAAATATTTGACAGGCAAGCTCATTTTTATTTACTCCTTTCCTGTCACTTTACCCTTTTCTTTTCCTTTTTCCATTTTGGCTCTGGTTCCTATTCCTGTTTCTATTCACGATTTTGGTTTCCTGCTTTTCCAGACCCCTCTTGTGGAAATTTTAAGTCTGCTAGATTGTTGTGTTTGAGAATTTTAAATAAGAGTCCATGAAGATGAACACAAACTAATAAAACTTTTGATTCCCACTTTGAGCCATCATAGAGAAATCCAGGGGAGTACTCCCTCACATAAGCCATATAGGTATGTGCTGCTCCATTGGATAGGGATTTTGGGCCTTTTGGTCTAAAAAACGGGTATACACTTTACCCATTTTGGTCTGGAATCGGGTATAGTTTTCGAGGGAACTACAATGTGAATAAACTATACCTGCCAACTCTCACGCCAGCGGGTTGAAAACTTCGATCTCACGCCGGCTCACGCTTGCGCGCCAATTTCTCACGCCTGATTGAAAAATGCGAGTTGTTGCCGTCTTGCTTGACACAATTTCCAAAAATATGTTTACTCAGACCCATGTAAGGAACGAAAACCATGTGTAAAATGAATAAATGACAAATACCGGTATCTTCCTCACGATCTCTGATTTTTGAAGTGAAAAGCACTGGGAGCGAGCTCGCGTTTATACGCGTCCTAAGACTTTTCTTAAGACTGAGACTGGGATAACTTCGATAACTTCGCCTTCGGCAGACTTCGGACGTCTTCGGAAGACTTCGGACTTCTTCGGGAATCTTCGGGAATGATCGTGTCGTCTTTAAAAATCCCAGCACTCCCAGGATAAAAATCTTAGTTGGCAGGTATACGGCTTGTCTTTCGAATTCAACTTCCCGACATTTTTTTTCGATTGGCTGTTTGTGAATGTCCATCGGCATTATCGCAGTTGAATTTCTGGTCATCGGTGTCTGCAGTCAGGGTGTTATTTCGCTGAAAACATTGCTTGTACCTGAATTGCTGTTTCGCCATTCGCGATAGCATCTCAGTTTGATATTTCGCCCTTCGCTTTTTGTGAGACGTGATTGCGTACGTAAAAGTTTCGATTTGAATATACATGTAAAGCTCCACAAAAATTCAGAAACCTCCAAGAGCTTCTGAGCTTTGAGAGCAATATATAGTCTCGTGCAATGCAATCCGCTTTTGAAACATCGCACAATTTTTCATCACGGTAGTTGCAGTCAACGGTTCTAACGCTTCCAACGCTTTGGAACAAATTTTTCAACGGCTTTTCTCAACGCCTTCAACGGGTAAAGGTAAAATCCCAGCGGTTTTCTCAACGCCTCCAACGCTTTAGTAAACGTTTTCAACGGGTACCCAACGGGTACCCAACGGCTTCAG